>PVJL010011125.1:0-44765 GCA_004026885.1 Lyroderma lyra
ACTTATTGGGGTGACATCTGTTAGCAAGGATTACATAGGTTTCAGGCATACAATTCTACAGTGCATTGTCAACTTGATGTATAATAAGTTCACCACCTAATGTGACTTCTCTTTCCATCACCTTATATTTAGCTTCCCCCCCTCCTCTCCCACCCCCTCCCCTTTCTCCCCTCCCTGACCCACTCGTCCCCAAATAAACGACTGGGTAAACAAGCTGTGGTACATATACACAATGGAATATTACTCAGCTATAAGAAAAGATGAAATATTGCCATTTGCAACAAAATGGATGGACCTGGAGATCACCTTGCTTAGTGAAATAAGCCAGACAGAAAAAACAAAGAACTGTATGACTTCACTCATATGCGGAATATAAAACTGAAAGCAAAGGAAAAAAGAAATGAACAAACAAATAATCCAGTCCTTTTTTAATAAGCTGTTGTTTAATCTCCATGTGTATGTGTTTCCTTCTGCTTTCCTTTTACAGTTGATCTCCAATTTCAAAGCTTTGTGGTCTGAGAATACACTTAGTATGATTTCGATCTTCTTGAATTTTCTGAGGGTACTTTTGTGTCCCAGCATGTGGTCTATCCTTGAGAATGTTCCATGTGCACTAGAGGTGGTTCGGGGCGGGGCGGGGGGGCGGCAAGTTTTGGGAGAGAGAGGGATTGCTTATTTCTTATTTCTGGTCTCCTGCTACGTTTGGAGGCAGTGCACATCTATCATGGTCCCTCCACTTCCTGTAGTTAGTTGGTTGGGGAGGTTGTAGGAAAGGGGAGAGGCCAACAAAAGGCACACCGGGGCAGCTCTACCTTCTGCTTATGCTGGGGAAACTGGATATTGCGGGCCCAGGCTGCTTCTGCTGGCTGTGGTGAATGCTATCAAATTCGCCTTTCTTCCCAGGCCTGCTTCCGTGGTCAAATGTTGGGGCAGATTCTGCGGGCTCGCACTGCTTTTAGGAACCAGGGGCGCGCCAGCAGGCGTGCACACAAGTCTGAAGCTGTGGGTCTGACCCCGTGGTAGGAAGGCAGCCGGCCCGCCTCTGCAGCGGGCTGGGAATGGGAGCTGCAGCCCTGCGCAGGAGCCGTGCACGCAGCGCTGGCAGCCGGTCCCCCTCCGCAGCGGGCGGGAATGGGAGCCACAACCCCATGCAGGAGCTGCATATGCCACGCTAGCAGCCAGTCCGCCTCTGCAGCAGGCCAGGAATGGGAGCCGCAACCCCGCGCAGGAGCTGTGCATGCCGCGCCGACAGCCGGTCGGCCTCCGCAGCGGGCCGGAACGGGAGCCGCAGCCCCGTCTGTATAGGGGCCGTGTGTTGTCCGCGGGGCAGCCGGCTCGCCCCAGCAGTGGGCCGGGACTAGGAACCGCAGCCCTGCGCAGGAGCTGCACGCGCCTGCGCTGTGGGTCCCAAGGGAGCCTAGAGCCAAGATGTCGTCTCTGCAGTTCAGAGTCCTCGCTCAGCCCTGCTACCATTCAAGAATTCCAGAGGCTGGCTCCCAAGGTCTGTCCCCATCTCGCCACTCCAAATTCCAGCTCCCCAGCCCAGCTCCCCAATGCACTCCCACTTATTCTGCCACTTTGCTAGGGCTTTTCCTCTTGTCGCCCCTTGGCCTCTCCCCTCCCATGCACTGCAGTCAGCCATGAGCGGGTCCTGTTGAGATCCGTCTGTGCTCCCTCCCCTCTCTCCCGCTCACCCCTTTCTCTCCAAACCTTAGTTGTTTTCTTGCGATGCGTGGATGTCTCAGCTGCCAGTTTTTTGTCACCTCAGGTCCTCTTTCTTGGCTCCTGGGTGGCCGTTCAATTGTGTTTTCTGGGAGAGGCTTTAGGGACCTCCTCTCTGGTCGCCATCTTGTCTTCCTCCCCTGCATTTTTAAAAAGAATGTGTAGTTTCTATTTCTTGGACAAGATAGTCCAAGATAGTCCAAAATTTTTAGTAGTATCAAGGTTCATTTAAGTCTTCCACTATGCTTATGAATTTGTCATTTCTCTTTTTGTGTCTCTAACAGATTTTGCTTTGCATATATGTTGATGGTATTCTGTTAACATGCATAATATTTAATGACATACATTCTCTGTCCGTGTGAAATAACCCTCTTTTCTCTGTTTAAAAATTTTTACTTCAAATTATATCTGCCATTGCTATAACTACTCAAATAGTTTGTTACCCTTTGCCAGGCATAACTTTGCCCATCACCCTTTCTCATCCATAAAGGCGTTTTTGTTACATATTATTTTGGTTATTTTTTATAAATAGTGTATAATAGATAATCTTTTAAAACCCAGTTCAGGAATCACACTGCCTTTGAATAAGTCATTTAACATACTATCTTGCAATAACTGACATAATTGATCTTATTCCTGATATCTATTTATATTTTTATTGTTTCTTTTCCTAGTATTTCCCTCATCTTTCCTCTCTTCAGCTATAATGATAGGTTTCTCCATCCTCTCTCCATCTAATGGTTATACATCTTATTTGTGTTTTTTTCCCTACTAGTTAACCATTTAATTTTAAACAAGCCTTATAAAAGATGATTTTCTGAATATATTTAATGAAATATTTTTATTTCTCCCAAAGAGGACAAAATTCTTAGCACTCTTGTGGTTTATCTGCCCCCATCCTGTACATTTTGTTTCCTTGAATATACTTTGTTTTAAACCCTAGATTGTTATTATTATATTATGATTTCAATGTCTTATAAATCATTTCTTAACAATTATCTTAGGTTTCACAATGCTAATTGACAAAGTTGTTTAGGATTATCTATATCTATTATTATTTAAAATTTTTTTGTTATATTTAGTTTCTTGTGACTTTTTGTTACATTAATTTTTATTTTGACTGAAATACATCCTCAATAATTCTTTCACAAGGATTTGTGGTTTTGAAATCTTCTTTCCAAAATGTTTTTATTTTGTAAATACACTGGCATGTCTATTAGTTATTTGTTGCTTCATAGGAAATTACCAATAAATTTAGTGACTTAAAACAACCAAGATTTA
Organism: Lyroderma lyra; assembly: GCA_004026885.1. Lineage (NCBI taxonomy): Eukaryota > Metazoa > Chordata > Mammalia > Chiroptera > Megadermatidae > Lyroderma > Lyroderma lyra. Next base: position 3,004 of record PVJL010011125.1, read on the forward strand.
TTTTTCACAGTCTTTGTAAGTCAGGAATCTGGGTGCTATTTTGCTGGTTACCTCTAGATCAGAGTCACTCAAGCTCCCAGCTTGAGCTGTCGTTACATCTGAAGACATCACTAAGGAAAGGATCCAGTTCCAAGCTCAGTGACGTGGGTGTTGGCAGGATACAGTTCAGTGTCTCTCCGCTGGAGGCCTCCGTCCTTTCCCTCCTTAGTGAGCCTTTCCAAAGGGCATCTCACAACATGGAACCTAGTTTCCCTCAGAGCTATGGAGCGTGAAAGGAAAAGAAAGGCCCTCTAGGACAGAAGACAAAGTCTTTAACCTAATCTTAAAAATGACATCTCTTCATTTCTATTGTATTCTATTTGCTGGAAGTGATTCACAAAGCCCAAATCATACTCTAGGAGAGAGAAATCATAGAAGGGCCTGGAGGTCATTGGGGAGCCATCTTAGAGGATACCTGATATAAGAGGCTCAACATTATTTTCTCCAAGTACTTTGAAGACATTGGATCATTGTCTTCTAGCATTCTTGTTTTATTTTCAAACAAGATGACTTATACTAATCTGAGTTTTGTTCCTTGTAGGTAAGCTATTTTTCTCTAGATGAGTTTCATGTCTTCTGTTTATATTTGGAAATGAAATTTCACTCTAGTGTTTCTAACTCATACAGTTTTGAATTATTAATGCTCATCTAATCATATTCCCCTTAAATCTGAAGCTATGAGTGTTTGTTTAGATGTATTTTCTTGTGATGTCTTTCCCTTGTTTCTCCTGTGATTGACTTAATGGAAATCATAAGATAGATATTGGAACTTCTGTATTCATCTTCTTTTATTTATCTGTTCTTTTATATTCTTCAATTTTCTGTCCATGGATCATATTTTGAGTAAATATTTCAATTCAACTTTCCAGTTAATTAATTGTTTCCATTCTGCTATTTTGAACATCTATGTAGCTTTCTTAATTTGACATGTTTGAAATGAAAATTTTGTGACCAGAGGGACACAGGAACCTAACCCTGGATTTCCCATAGGAGCTATGGTTCAGTGATCGCTGATTTAGCATCTATTGTAATTTTGTAGACTAACTAACTGCAAATGATAAGAATTGACTATACCTCAAAAGAGCTTGTTTTTGGAAAGGAAGAACAGAACTAGTGGCTCTTAGTGAAAAGGAGGGTGCCTGCTCATGTCCCGTTCCTGAAGCCTCTCTTGTGAGTGCCAGCAGACAAGGTGTTCAGGAGAGTTTCAGGTTTTCTTTAAGGCAAGAGGGGTGAAGGGTATATTTAGAGAAGAACCTGAGGTTCTAGGTGAGTTTGCTTATTTTAGATCAGGAGCAGCAAAGGGCCAAGTGAAAGGTTCTGGAGGTTGGAAACTGTTCTTGGGTCAGCCCTTTAGGGCATATTCACTGACACTGCAGTATGGGGATGAATATTCATGGATGACCTGGTACCTTAGACTTTGGGAAGCAATGAGGCAAATAGAAGGATGAGGCATGAAGGGAAATTAGGTTGATGGTTTATTAGAGAAAGATGGAGAGTCAGCACTTCCTTCTGGGGCTTATCGTGCTGTAGCTGTGGGTTAATAGTGGCTGGGAGGAATGTTCCTGAGGTTGTAGATAGTCCCGGATTGTGCCTGAAATTTTCACTTTTTTGAGTTTCTCTCTTTTAACACTTAGGAGTTATGGAATTTTCTCCCCAGCCCTGTAGGTTTATAATATCATGGTCTGTAATTGATAATACTATGGTATATTTGGAACCACTATATTGGCTTGTCCAAACTCTAAAATTTTATGTTTATTCCCAAACATTACTTTTGTCATTTTAGTAGTTCTTTGGGAAGGACTAGAGTAGCAAATAAGCAAGCCATCCTGATTTTAAACTTCAGGCTTCTGATGATCTTTCTACCATTTGTTTGAGGCTGTTTTTCCTATCCATTACCACATTTAAAAAATTGAAACATCAAGGGAGAAAATATTATTAAAAGTTTTAAACATTGAGAGATAGAAGGGGGAGTTAATTTTCTACCTTTAATACAGGAAACTGCCTACAGCACTATGTTGATTGGGAACATATCATTCAGATATTGATATAACTATCTACAAAATAGTAACATTTAGATCTGACGACCAGGTACCACTCCACTAACTATAGGGATAAATTTGTATCAGCTTCACCTTTGAGGTTTATCTTGCTTGCTGCCTTCTGACGATGGAGGTATGCAGAAGGCTCCAAAGCATTCTAACCAAGCCCATTAGTGAGAGAAACCCTATTAATGGACTTGAGCATACTGAAGAGGCATGACCTGCCTACTACTGTCCTGTAATGAAATACAATCAGTGCTTAATTTCAGGAAGACTTCCACCACTTTTCTTTGTTCCTATAAAGCTGCTCTCCACTTTTGAACAGACCTGTCCCTGTGAGGTCTGTTTCTTTTATTTTAATAATTTTTTATTTTTCAATTTTCACTGGGATTGACAAGAAGCTGTGGTGGCAAAGTACTTTTGGAGCAGGATATTTGACTTCCAACAGGGAAGAGAGATGAGGGAGGCATGAGAATCAGAAGTACACGCTCCTATACATCCAGCACAGGACAACTTATTTAGCAAATGCTAAATTCCAGGGTTTTCAGAACAATAGAGACAGGATTTTCTAAATTGCTCTCTCTGACATTTAACACTAGAGAAAAAATGTTTTGGTAATGACTTCAATTTCAAATTAAAAAGGTTCTTTTCTTTTTTTATATGCAAAAGAAAAATCCAATTTTTATCTTGTAGAATTGTTTATATCACAGGTCTGAAAGTGCATTTCTACATTAGCTGCAGTGTTGGTCAGTGCAAAAAGGGAGGGTACTTTATGTCACCACAACTTTTGTTGTCTTATAAAAATAGTTTAGGAAATTATAAAAAGAGAGTTGTTTATACTGTTACTTTCCAGTTGGCCAGGTTATTTTTAAAAGAAAGAAAGAATACTACAATAAAATGTGGACCTACTGCAAATATGTAGTTTTGCCTCTTGTTTTTATCATATCATATGTGTATTAATATTTCAAATATCCTTTGAAATAATTCATTTTAACATTCCTATGTCAAAACCGAAACCATTTTCTTTTATAGTTTACAAGCAATAACTGATACAGCTGATAGTTGTACTTCCGTATTTCCATATCCTATTCTCTCTCTTTAAATCTTGAAGGTCATTTTGTTTTCCACTTTTGCTATGTGGACTATGATTTATTTGCTCTTATCTTCAGGGACGTGAAAGGTATATCGACAGTTTGTAATTCTACTAGTTGTTACATGTAACACCCTTTTAAATTAAATCTGTCTTGAAATTAACAAAATCAAAAATGTAATGATGTAGCCCTGTGCACAATGTTTTAATTTGCAGTAGCCTGGCTAAGTTATCAGACCTTTCTTAATGAAACTTTGGGATATAATTCAAGTTGCTATTATTATTTTTATCTGATGTATATTCTTGCAAGATTATTTTCAACATGAATCCTGTAAATCTTAATTTTGAATTCTATATTTATTTACTTTGGTCTTTTCAAATGAACTTTGTGGTCATATAATTTACATACAGAGGCTGAGAGATTGTGGAAATGGGGGGATGTTGGTCAAAGAGTACAGACTTTCAGTTATAAGATGAATAAATTCTGGGGATGTAATGTACAGCATGGTTACTATAGTTAATGATACTCTATTATATACTTTCAAGTTTCTAGGAAGTAGATCTTAAATACTTTCATCATACACACCCACCAGAAAAGGATAATTATGTGAGATGATGGAGGTGTTAACTAACCCTATTGTGGTAATCATTTTGTAAGATTTATGTGTATCAAATAGTCACATTGTACAACTTATACAATGTTATATCTCAATTATGTCTCAATAAAGGTGGAAAAACATTTAATTGGGTACACAGATTTTGAAAGCAACTGGTACAGAGCGAGCTGTATATATATTTGTATATATTATTGCAAGTTTTATTTTGTTGTTTGAAGCGCATGACTTTTAATGATAGAAATGTAATGGGGGTCTCCTGGGAGTACTTCTGCTGACAGATATCAAGAGAGTTTTGCTGATCTACACACCTATCAGAAAATCCAGAAGATAGTTTTTGTCCAATATTGTTCAAGAGAAAAGTCTACTATAGTGAGATGCAGGACATTACTAAAATTAGAAGAAATAGAATGAGAGCTAACTTGTCAATTTTAAGGGTGACATAAAAGTGGAAATTATGTAACTTCAAAGTGTTTATATTTAATTAATTATAAGATAAAAATGAGAATGAAATAGTGGAGTTGATTCATCCATATGGATCTGACAGACATTGAACTTAATGGGCTTTTCTTGTTAGGTCAATGATGTAATTAGAAAATCCATATACAAACAAGAAATAATAATTAGGAATAGGTTAACATGTATTGTAAATAATCCCCCCACAGGAACTAGCAAATGGTGTGATAAAGTGTCTGAGAGAGGTCTGTGTAATAAAGGAAGGATGAGATCACAAAGACTGCTGGTATTCCATTTCTATAGTCTTTGAATTGTTAAAATACTTCTGTAGTGGCAGAACACAGCTCCTGCCTTGAGCTTCTGTCTCAAAGGGCATTCCTAGACTCATTCATGATTCAGTAACTAAAGGGTAAAGTCTTACATAACAACCTTCTAGACCTCTACTCCATGAAAGCCTGCATCCATTTTGGTTGACACCAGTGCCTTTGTCTAAAATGATCCTTAAATGTTTAACCATAAATCTGCACATAGGGGTGTACCTGGATTGTTAATGGAGGGAATTAAATTTGAGAATTTCTTGGGTTCTGCAGACAAGTGTTATCTCCAAATTACATGCCCCTAGTATATAAATAAATTAGGTACTGCTGCATTTACTTTTTATTTTCACTTCTACCTGGTAGGCATGCCTCCGTGAGTGAAAAACAAGCACTGGAAAATAATTGCACTCATTTTCTAGGTCGGGGTGACTTTTGTAAATTGGATTGGGTTACTAGGCATAAAGGCAGAGACCTAGATCACTCCTTCTGCCACTTGTTGTCACCAAGAAGAGCTGAGCCCACCAAAAAGGAGTGGAGTAAATAGAAATGTGAATCTCCTGGATAATTATTTTCCCAGTAGGACAGATCAGCAGGAGAATGTCAGGTGGTAATTACAGAAATAGCTGATGATTTTATTTTTCTCCCAACATTATTTATATTTAGATGACATATGTTGTTGCTCCTTAAATATTAACTCCTGTTGGAAAATTATTCTAATCATTTTAACATAGTTTTTTCCCAGTCTTAGGTATTAATGAGGGCAGCCAGGAAGAGAAGAATACAAGTTATTGAAAAAACTGCAGCTTTAATTATTTTTGTTAATTTTTTTCTGAGATATTAATTGCAACAGAAAAATATCAGAGCAAGAAAATCACTGTAGCACATTGAAAATAAAGATTCCTCTTCTCACTACCAGTCTGTGATAGAAAGGAAATGCGTATCATATTTTCTTCAACAGATACAGATGCTAAGTACTTACTTATTTGTCCACGTATAGAGAAAATGATTATATTTTATATCTAATGCAAACTAGATGAAGTAAATACTGTAGGTCTGTTGTTGGGAAATCTGTTGGAGAGATTAATGAGATGGCAACTTACATTTTCTCCAGTTGTACAGAATTTAAATTGAGAAGACATAAATGAAGTTCTAGTTAGCTGCAGAAATCCTTCGTTGTGTACCTAGAAGCATTCTGGCCTCATGTGTGGACCTGCCTGCACACGCACACACACATCCACCCACAGGCAGTTCTAGTGATACCGACAGGTTGATGAGCATATGATCAATTTTTATCATTTATATCAAAAAGCAACTTGGGAATTTAATTTCTAGGAGGAATAGAAAAATACATATGTGTATGAGTATATATTTGGGATCCAGTTGAAAAGACAGTATCAGCAAAAATGATGAATTTTCTAGTTTGCTTTCATTCTTTCCAAGGACAGGAAAATTATTGCAGAGGAAATAAGACTCAAAGTTTGCCAAATGGTCTAATCAATATTTTTCTGTCACCCTCAATGCACTTCCCCACCAGAATCAGTAGAAAGGAAAATAATACCTCACAAATTTGGAGGACTTATAATCAACACTGGAGACTCAAGTTTGAATATTGCTCTAGCATCCTGCTGGTGGGGTGACTTTGCTGAGTGACTTACTTTTTAGCACTGTTTTGTCATCGTCCTAGGATTCCTGTTTGAAATGCCACGGAATTTTTCAGTGTTGTTTTGTTTTGTTTTTCAGTCCTATAAAATCCCTGTTCATAACCAAACTTCACTCTATCTAATCTATAACTGTGGTAACCTTTATTTGCTCATTTCTGAGCAGTCCACTGTTGTAGATTCATAAGTGAGTGACACAGTCTTCCTTCAATTTATATGATCATATTGCAAGCAAGAAAATTCAGGCCAGTTTTAACCACAAAAACACCTCCTCCTTATGGATTAGGCCCTTTCTCATTACACTACGAGTATGATAAATGTCACTTAATTTTCACAACCTTATGAGATGGGTAAGATTAGTATCACCTTACGTTGCTTCAGAGAAGTGAAGTGACTTGCCCAAGGTCATTCAGCTGGGAAGACAATGACATGGAATTAGAACATAACAAGTTCAATCCCAGTGCTTGCTTTTAACCTTTCTGTCCCTCTGAGTTAGCAGAGCATGGCTCTCTCTGCGTGTCACAGCACTGCTATGGGATTGAAGCCTTTCAGGGCCTTTATGTGCCTTCGGAGGACATTCCCCACTGCTCTTCCATCCATATGAAAATGGTTTTGGCGTGTTTGAGGTGACTCTTGCCTGTATCTTTTCTCTTCCTCTCTCCTCCATCAAACCAACAAATGTGCTTAACCCTCTCTGGTCCTAGAGGATGTCATTCAACCCTCTTTTCCTGCCCCAGTGCTGGCTGCCATGCTCTTCGTGTTTTCTTCTTCCCCACTGGGGTTCTCCCCAGACAAGTCTCAGAGCCGTGCATCCCGTTTTGCACCACCCGCTCACTCCTGACCCCTCGGCAGTCAGGCCTCTGCTTCTTCCACTTCATGGGAAATGCTCTACGGAGCATGACTGAGGCTCTTCAAATGTAATGGCCTTTTCTCAATCCTCCTCCTTCCTGACCTTTTCTACAACATAATTTAAACCCCTTCATTCTTTTTTTGAAATTCTCATTGGAGGTGCTGTATCATCATGATTCTGCGGTCTACATCAGGGATCGGCGAGCTGTGACCCACAGGACAAATTGGGCCCTCTGCCCACTTGCTAGGTAAACTTCTGTGGAAACACAGCCACACTTGTGTGGTGACTATGGCTGACTCCACACCGCAGCGGTAGACAGTAGTTGCCACAGAGGGCTGAATGACTGGCAAAGCCAAAAGTATTTTCTACCCAGCCCTTTATGGAATAAGTGTACTGACCCCTGCCCTCAACGATTATCTTAAGTTTCTCTACACCCTGCCACAAATGTGTACAGACCACAAAAGACCTGAATCTTTTCTTTTCTTTACCTCATTTCGGGATCTTTTCTCTTTTCTATACCATGTCCCACAGAGAGATTATTTTCTTAGTTCTGCCCCCCAAATCTCCCTCTGGTTCCAGGTACTCCCTGAAGCCCCAGACCTGTACCCCATTTTCATCTGCCGTAAGCATGTTACCATGTGTTCTACTAACACCCCGGATTGAAATGTCCATCCCTTCCTCATGCAGAAGGCCCGCCTCCTGATTTCCTAGTAAGTTCAGTGTCTGTCAATGATGCCATCGGCAATTCATTTCTACTCCACCTTATAGTTTATGAAATGTGTTCATGTTTGCTATCTCAGTCCTCTCCATTATTCACTCTTATTCCCTTGTCTCTTTTCCTAAACTCTCACATTCATGAAATGCCTAAATGCTGTGGATTTGACTCCTGCATTATTCTTGTACTCGCCCTTTCCTTTTCATTCCTATGGGCTCAGTCAGACCCTCATGGCCTCCATCTGGAATACAGCCGTCTCTGTCCTCCACAGTGCTTTACTCAGCAGCTCGGGGTTGGTCATTTTATTAAGGGCAGTGGTGATGGGATCTTTGCCCCTGTCCACAAGCTTCAGTCTCTTCTAATTGCCTGTCAGATTGTACCGTACCCTCGTCAGCCCGCCGTCCATCTGTGCTCACCTGACCCTTCACCTCTGTTTCTCTAAGCATATGTTACGTTCCTGCTCAACCGAACTGTCCCATCTCACCAGGACACACCTCATATGTGCCGACTTGTGCACCTTTGTCCTGGCTTCTCTCACTGTCTGGAATGTCATTCTCCGATATGTTCAGATCCAACTCAATCCCATTCATTTGAAACCAATTTTGAATACAAGCTATTCCGTGGAAGTTCTGGTGATTTTCCTCAAACAAGTGAGATCTGTTCATACTTTGAACCCCCACACCACTGTGCTTATTATCCTATGTGACCTTTATACTTTCTTTTTCTATTAATTATTTTTGTTTTTATTTTCCTCACTACACTCAAGGCCCTGCAGTTGGGGATTGGAACTATTATCAAGACGCTCCATTCTAACCTAGTATGCTAACATAGATAATAATTCCGAAGGAGGTCATTTTTAATATTTTCTGGGATAATTTTTAAAAATAGAAATACATAAAATAGATCCAAATACATTGGGAGAATAAGTACTTTAAAGAAATTAAAATAAGTCCATTCACCTTTACTTTTTTTTTTTTAACAGATGTGTGACTATAATCTGTAAGGCTGCATAATAAAGCTATATTCTCAAAGTGGCCTCACATGGTTAGCAATGTTTAGACATCATTAGTCTGCCGAGTCATGGTCAGGTGACCACAGCTTGAGACTCAGCCCAGAGATGGACGTAAGGAAGGTAGATGCCATTTATTAATACATGCAGTGTGCTTCACCACTGGCCCCTTGGTTTACTTTATATAAGTTATGGTGCTTTCACAACTAGGATTTTCTCATGCTTTTAGTTCACTTTTGTCCTGTCTGTCTACACTTTTGACAGATGAAAATATTAATTACAAAACCATTTTGCCAGTAGATCTACTTCACCAAGCTGCATAAACATATGATCACACACTTTTATATTTCCAATTAATTACTAAAGACCTACTGTTAGTGGAAAGAAGTCACTGAGGAGGATTGAGTTATCCAAAAGTGATTAGGACAGGGGTAAAAGAAATACACATTCTAATCAGCCTATTTACAAGAACAGTTGCTGTTGTTCTCATGCCACATTGTGTCACTAAAGAAACCTGGTCCAGTACAACCTACTCTGCAGTCATGCCCTTGCTGGTACAGGCCTGTGTAGATTTTACACACATGCCACTCTTGGACTTCACGGTTACAGCTGCTTTGGTAGCACTCATGCTGAGCTGCTATCGAAGTTTCCAAAAGTACAGCGCTATCCCCTGACGTCTGGATTGTGAAAACCTTTCTTTCTTCCTTACTTCCCTCCCTCCCTCCCTCCCTCCCTCCCTTCCTTCCTTCCTTCCCTCCCTCCTTCCTTCCTTCCTTCCTTTCTACCTTGTTTCCTGGCTGGGAATCAAGCCCAGCTGCAGTGTTGAGAGCCCCAAAGCCTAGCCATTATACCTTGAGGGAACCCCCTTGAATTGTGAAAGCCTTTAAATCTGAACCATATTGCATGAATGTATGGTATCTAAATCGGTCTTGCCCAACACATTCAGGTCTCCACACCCTCCTTTTGCAAAGGGATGTAGAGTCAGAGCATCTAGTAGCTACCAAGAAATGCAGGTGACATATGGAGAAGGTAGGGGGAGTTAGGTGAAGTCTGAGAACAGAGCTCTGCTGTGGGCTCTATGTGTAGCAGCTTCTCTTGGGTATTTTATTAAACTGGGATCAGATGGATCTGCTTCGAAGAACCACCCACAGGCCTCTCATGAGTCCTTTCTCATCCATCTCACTCTCATTACTCTCATTTTTCATATTTGGACATGATTGATAGAAGTGGTTTTTTTGAAAAACTGAATCTACTAATAATGAGACTTTGTAATAAAGACTTACTAAATTCCAGGTGCTGTGCCACATTCTTTGTATGTATGATCTAATTTAATCCTTAAAACTACCCTATGAAGCTGAAAGCAACAAAGAAACAAAACTCATGGGTATAGTCAATAGTTTGGTGGTTAGTGGTTATCTGAGGTTATGGGGGCGGGGGTGGGCGGTTGGAGAGAAGGGACAGGGTTTCAAACATATGGTGATGTAAAGAGAACTGACTCTGGGTGACAAACAGATAACACACAGACGATGCACTGTAGAATTATACACCTGGAGCCTATGTAATTTTTACTAACCAATGTCACCCCAATAAAGTTAACAATAAAAAAAAGCGATCCTATGAGTTAGACCTTATCTTCATTTTATAGATGAGGAAACGGGAGACTCGCTGACTCGCCTGAGTTAGACCTGGGTGCATCAAACCTGTCCTAGTTTAGAGGCTTGCTTTTTGTTTTGCTTTTGTTTTTGTTTTTTTCTTTTATCTTCAATATTGTCTTGTATTTTTGACAGAGAACTTAAGTTCTCTGGAGAGAAGGACTTGAGATTGCTTTTCCAGGCATCATGCTGAGGCTGTACTTCATTAATACAAGCATTCAGACACTGCCTGTAAGCAGTTCCCGTTAGAGATCTAACTAAGCGTTTGAGCGGTCCCTGAAGTTGGGGGTGCTATCCCATATTCAACAGTGTAACTGGCGGTGGCTGGACTTAGAGGAATCCACATTCCTCATTGCTCCAACATACTTACTACAGGCTCGTTAGCATCAGGTTTGATGTGGGCTAAACAATGTCTCCTCATCCACCACATTGCTACAGAGAAGAAATGAGCATCAGGGAGGTGTGTCCTTTAGAAAAGCTTTGTGGAGCAGGATGACAAGCAGGACCACTCTCATGACAGGGTTGGGGGAGGGGGCAGAGTGCCTAGAGGCTGAGGGAAGAGCCAACCAAATACCCAGATGTTGTAAAAAGAATGACCTTCGGTGAAGTTCAGAATGGATTTATAGGGTAGTAGTTAGAGGCGGCTGCATTGTGCTCATTCAGTTAGGAGGTACACAGGTAATGATAACATGAAGGCAGGGAAGAAAATATCAAAAGAAGGAAAGCCTTGGGTATGTATTAAGGTGTAGGTTTGTTTTCAGATCTAAATAATGTGCTTATTTTTGAATGCTTAAAACCTGGAAAGAATGGCAGGGGTATGAGTAGAATAAGGAAGGTTATTAACAATGTTGAGGAAAGAATTTGAAGCAGAAGCCTATGGTATCGTAAGTGAATGAATTTTGTTAATATCAGGCTACAGTGGCTGGGCTGTTGTGAGTGTGCAAGATTATTTCATACACATTGGATTTTCACAGCCTATCTGTCACATAAGGAGGCAGAGAGGAAGCACAAAATCTTAGCTCCGTTTTTAAATATAAAATGGAAAGATGGGAAGATTGTGAGAGAATAAGGATAGAATGACTTACCATAAGTCATATGCCTATTCTTATAATACTTTTTAAGATACGGTGGTTAAGATATTTTTTCAAATATCCCAATAATTTAATTTTCTGTTACTGTTAATGGAATCATCTTCCTTCTCCAGTGAAAATCCACACTGATAATTGTGAGCCTAAACAGAATCAGGAAAAAGAGTGTTAAAGTCTGTGATCAAATGTAAAAGCAAAGATTAGCCCGACTGAAGTTCACATACTCAAGACCCATAACCCACAGTAACATGCTCTCTGTGGTGTCATTCACGCTGTGGTGAAAGAATATGACGAAGTGTCAGCTGCACTGCATTGGTTTAATACAAAAGGTCATTGTTTATGAAAGATGTCATTTATCATGGTTGTAAAAGTTTTAAAGTATTAGTGTAGTAATAGGTTGTAATAAGATTGGAGCTGTTCAGGTTACTCTGTGTGCAAGTACAATCTAAAGCTTATTACACAGCTTTTTTTTTCTGACAGGACATTTTTGTCTTTTGGATTTGGGGGCCTATCCATTAAAGGGGAACGGCAAACTTCATTTACAAACTGGCTTGAGATTGTGATAGTTAGAAGAGCTGGGGCAGAGTCAAGGCCAACCAGGCCTCAGGACTCCCCACAGGGAGCCAGGCTTACTGGTAGCCTGTGGAAGTTCAGATGCTCACAGTCATGTTTACAGCTGTGCAGCAATCCCCTGCCCCCACTGCCTCAAGTTCAGTCAGTAATCACATGTCCTAGAGGCTGTCCCAGGAAGTAATTCCCAGGTGGCAAGTGTTTCTGTAAGTAAAGTGCTAGAATTTGACAGCTGTCTTCTCTCAAACTTGTCCTGAAGTTTCCAAAAGCAAGAAGGAGAATTGAGATTAAAGAGGGGATACAGGAGGAACTGCAGGAAATGATCGAGTGGTGGCATTTAGAGCTAGGTCCTGGCCATGTAATTGGGCTGCAATCTGCATCAGAAACTCTTAATATGACAACATCTGCCAAGCCTTTGGGTAAATGACATCTTTTCTTCCCTGTTATTGTTGAACTCAAGGCAAGGAAATAACACATGACAGTCTGACCAGTCTTATATTTCTGTTAGTACTTATCAGTTTCATCCTATTTAAAGGATTCCATACAAACCATTTCCAAGGCTGAGTGACTCAATTTGACAGAACCCCCAGAAATGTCTGCCCCATCAGGGAATTTTTTTTCCCTTCAGAAGGCATTACCATTTTGGCCTTGTGTTTCTGTCTTAGCATTTTAATTCTTATACTAATTCTACTGAGCATGTCCCTAGTCCAATTCTATGTTCTGCGTTGTTTCCTGAATATGTTTGGCACTTGTTGTTGTTATTGCTAATGATTAACATGATAGGAATATGTTTGGACAGGGAATCTTGGCAATAATCTACTCGGGATCATCCAATTAATGAGCTAAGGAACTGATGTGCAGGAGATAATGGGGCTGACAGATATAGTTGCAGAGAGAAATCTGTGAGTATGATTGAGGAAAAGCTAAAATGTCCTGCCTGAGGTGGTCTTTACACAGGCAGGCTACCAGTGCAACCTGGGACTTTGTCAAGTTAGGGTTGGAAATGTTATAGCATTTTTATTTGAAATTTAAAAATTTTCCAACTGCAAGTTCAAAAGTGGCCTATCTAATTCATGTTTTCCTTATCAGCACAGATGACAACATTTTAAAATGACAGAAGTGAAAGAGGGGTTTCATCAGTAAAAGCAAGATCAGCCCCAGTAGGTGTCTTAGCAATGATAGCACATGATTTTTGTCCAAACAGTGGGATTTGATGAAGTTAGAGCGGCTCTCATTGGGTGTCTCACCGATGTGGTTATGGTTTGCAGGGCAGTATTCCAAAGCTCTCTGATAACTAAAGCGCCTATTAGCATGAGAGAGCCCCCGATAGAACTGTCCTTGGTCCTGGCGGGTTACGTACGCAGGACGTGCTCACAGGCACACGCACTGTACCTGAAAGGAACCCGAAGGCCTACTGAAAAGAGCTCCCAATGGTCAAGCTGGGAATGTCTCGGCAAAAAAATAAAGCAGCATTTGTTTATAACCCAGAGTATAAAATATTCATGAGTTCATACTGATATCAACAAATGATAGAATAAATGCATGAGGGAGAATGGGCAAAGCTCTCCTGCAGGGGAATTACAAGTAATTTATGTACATAGTGTTCCCCTCAAGGATGTGAATCATAACTCCCTACTCCTTAAGTGTGGACTGTACATAGTAATGTCCAAAAAATACAGCATAGAAAGGGAGAAAAAATAACTTTACAGTGGAGAGGAAACCTGACAAATACTATTTTAGCCATGTGATCAAGGTTAACAGTCATACTGATAGTGTGTGTCCTTGACATGATGCAATGAGACCGGCACCATACCACTGGAGTCTTCTTTCCAAAAGCACACAACCCCAGTCCAACCATGAGAAACACATCAGATGAATACAAATGTGGGAAGTCATGCAAAATACTGATAAGTACTCCCCCAAACTCTTGATGTCATCAAAAATAAGGAAAATTGGACAGCCAAGAGGAGCCTGAGAAAATGTGACAACTAAATGTAGTGTGATGTCCTGAATGGGATCCAGGAGTAGAAAAAGGAAAGTATAGGCTTATGTTCATACTAAATGAATCAATCTTGGTTCATTAATTATGAAAAAATATACCATACTACTAATGGAGGATGGTAGTAATAAGAAAATTGGATGGGAAAACTCTCTACTATCTTCACAAATTTTTATATCTAAAATTTCTAAAATGAAACATTTATTAAAAATTAAAACTGAGAAAATGGTAAAATAAAAGGTGATATTTTAAGTATTAATTCATCCCTTTTTTCATATCACTGCACTGAAATGAAACACAGGCTAATTAAGTTTTTATAGGAAATGTAGAGTTGAATTTTTTGGTCAACTTCTTATTTAAAATAATAGGGATATACGAAGGCTGTCCAGAATGTATCCAGCCACATAGTATGCATTTATGGCTGCATTATTTTCCAGATAGCCCTCATACATATACAGATGAAAGAAATTAAAATATCAGGAAGACCTATAATGAAAAGCCAGTTCCCTGCCCCCACAAAGTACTGGTTTCTAGGAGGATGAACTTTTAACTCTTGTTACTGTGTTTACCTCCATGTCTGGAACTTCACATTGACTCTTGATGGAAGAGATCAGAAAAATGTTCGCTCATGCCTTCCAACTCATGCCGAAGTTCCCTTTGCCACACCCTGTTCCAACTACCCTCAATCACGATCCCTTTCCTTCTTGGCTGTTTGATATATAACTTTCCAGCTATATTTCTATGCATTATTACAGCTATGTATTTATATCCTCTGACATATAAAATGTCATTTTGGGTGTTTTAATTTGTCCTACAATTCTGTCACTTGTTTCTGTATTATTTTAGACTAGTTTTCTGCATTTAACAGTATGTTTTAGATACCTACCTAACTTAATAAATATGGAACTAATAAAAATTTTTTCCTGCTACAGTAAATATTCCTTAATGATATGTTGTTTCTCCACTGATAAACATTTAGGTCACTTTCAATGTTTCTTGTTGTTGTTGTTATTGTTGTTGTTACAAAATCACCTGCAATAAATATTCCAATATATAGCATGTTGTACACATGTGTACATGTTTTTCTAGGTTAGATATGAAAGATGGAATAGGTGAGGCATGGGGTGAGGATAAATATATATTGACTTATTAACAGATATTGCCAAGTTTGATTTGCTCACATTTTGTTAAGGAACTTTTGTCTGTGTTCAATCCTGTTTCTTTTCTTGTAATAACTTTGTGAGGTTTTTGTATCCCAGCTATGCTTGCCTTAGAAAATGAGTTATGAAGCATTCTGTCCTCCTGTATTTTCTAAAAGGGTTTGCATAAAATAGATATTTCTTTCTTAAATATTTGATAGAGTTCACCAGTGAAGTCACCTAGGACTAGAGTTTTTCTTGTTGGGAGGCTTCTAATAATAAATTATATTTCTTTAATAGAATGTTTTTCAGATTTTCTATGGCTTCTAGGGACTGTTTTGATAAATCATGTTTTTTGAAGAATTCATCCATTTCATTTAGGTTATTGGATTTACTATCAGAAACTTATTTATCACACCCTTAGTTACTACTTTAATGTCTACGAGATCTCTAGTGATGTTCCCTTTTAATTTATGAGATTGGTAGTTTTTCTTTTCTCTCTCTTTTTTAATCCCCTTATTAATCTGTCCAGGGTTAATCAACTTTGATTAATTTCAAAGAACCACACTTGGTTTTGTCAATTTTCACTATTGTTTGCTTTCTGTTTCATTGATTTCTGCTCTTACAATGTTTCCTACCTTCTACATATCTATGTTTAATTGATGGATCATTTTTGCTTCTTAGAGAAATTTTGATCAACAATTTTAAGATTTTTTATTATTATTGTTCAAATTTATAAAATATCTTCTAAGCACTGCTTAACTACATCCACAAATTTTGATATATTTGAATTTTCCTTATTCAATGCCATCCTATTTGCAGCAAGTAAGAATTTGCTTTGACTTTTTTTCAGTGACCCAAAACCAGTACTAACTTACTAGGTGTCTGAGTATGTCAGCATATATGTGATTTTTCCACTTCAGGCAAGCCTTTAGATATCTGCTGTCCTAAAAGCTATTTAGAAGAGTGATTTTTTGTTTAGAAGTGCATTGTTTAATATTCAAATACTGTAACTTTCCTAGAGTTTATTTAGAACCACATCATTTAATATTTAGGTATATGAGACTTTTCTAGCTATATTAATCTTTTGCCAAGTCAGCCCCTGTAAGATGCTTCAGAACCAGGAACTCTTAAATTTCTCAGCCTAAGCTAAGAGAACAAATTTGGTAGAGCATGAAGTTCAACCTTAGCCATTGCTTTAAGGTGATGTATAGCCTATTCTACCTTGTCTGTTGCATTATTCTAAATACAATGAGAAATATTTGCAATGGGATAGATGACATTATTACTAGCCAAGAAGAAATCTGGAGTAATGTGATTGTCTATCACTACTTAAACCAGCAATCCGTAGTCCATTTAAGAAAGAAGTGGTATGATTAATAATATCTTGAGAATGTGATACATTTCTTATCTCTATATGCTTATACATTTCTTATACATTTCATATATATATCTCCATCCCTCCCTCCCTCTGCCCCTCTCCTTTTCCCTCTCTCCCTCTCTCCCTTTCTCCCAGTTGGTAACACTACTATAATGGTTTGCTATACAGTGAATCAGTAATTCTCCTAGGTTGAGTGCCTGAATAATCAAGGATGACCCTGTTTTGGAGTTTGTGTCTAAGTTGGAATTTTCTGCCTTGGTGGTTTATAAACTGAGAGCTTCTGTGTACAAGACAAGTCTTAGAATATTCTTCTAAAGTGCATAAAGTGTAAGACTGGGGCCAACAAGACCAGTTGTCCTGGCTATAAAGGAAGTGTAATATCTGAAATTTCGATGGAGAACCGGGAAAAACAGTTGTTCATGGCATAAAGTCCTAACCAAGGTTTTACATTAGCTGGTTCCATATTTGAATCTCTATTATATTAGTTTGTTCCTGGTGTCAAGCAACTGGCTTATTGCCCTATGAAAATTGTTTAAATGAATTTGGAATTACATAGTATGATCAGATTGTACCAATTGATTCCTTTTCAGAAAGAGAGACAGACAGAGACAGAGAGAAAGGATACTAGCAAAAACAGATTAATTTTTAAGGTCAGGTGTTTTGTGTAGGTGCAAGTGGAAATGCCATCAGCTATAATTCCCTCTGGTCATTTGTTGAGACCGGAATTCCCCAGAGGTTTTTATAATTGAAGTCTGGTGATGAGTGACATATCCAGCAGTTGGTAAGTTTGTAGTGGCTACTGTTTTGAATAATTTCAGAAAGGCATTGGAATTGAGTTTGTTCTGACCTAACTATGATAAAAAAGATGAGAGAGAGAATGGGTCCTTATGGCTAGACAATATACAGAGATGTATAAAATGAGAAGAATGGTTATAAGCAAGCAGATGAAACAAAAAGCAGACATAAGACAGAGGTCTTAGTCTGTTGTCTTGGGTGAAAGCTGCCCACTATCTAACATCATCTGCTTGTTTCAAAGATGTTGGGTTATCTGTCTGCTTCCAAAGATCAGATGCCTCTAGAGGATTTCTGGTAATTCTGAGTTTGTGTTTTCTACTGGAAAATTGTATAATTGTATGGAATTCTAGATTGTTTCTTTACTTGTGAAACATGAATTCAAGGATTTACTCTCTGGAGTTTCACTGCTGTGTTGTTGATAACAGTACTTCCAACAAGGTTCAAGAACCATTTTTCTCTGATGTCTCTTCAAGTAAATAAAATCTCTTGGTTAAAAATTATATAGAGGTTGTTTAGGAAGATATGAAAGGACAGCCTTAATCTGTTGGTGGTAGGAATGGGTAAGTAGATGAGTCCATTGTAAATTTTTTTTTGTCATTTTTGTGTGCAGCTGGGATAAGCCTAGTATCAGAGATGAATTCCCTGAACATATGGGGTATTATAAGACCTGAAATTTCATGTGCTGCCTTAATATCTTTGAGACTCCAGGGCCCCAAAGGCCCAGCTATGAGTTCCTCAGCTCTTGCAAGATATGCCCCTCCATGTAATGGGAAAGTCTGCCTACCCAGCTCATTCCCCTGACAACTGGATGAACTGCAGACCGTCCAGTCCTCAACTTAATGAGTTTCTCCTCCCTGACAGCCCATGAAATTAAACAGGAAAATCACATACTCTTGCAGGAACCAAAGATCACCGACTCTCTTGTCACTATAAAACCTGCCTCCCACAGCCCATGCTGGTTCACTCTATTCCTAAGTACAGTCCCCATATGGCCCTGCAAGAAATTTGATATCTTCCTTCTCCAGATTGTGAGTATACATGACTAATAAACCGCTGTAAATCTCATCTTTTCAGTGCCTAGTGTTACGTGTTCAGCCATCTCATACTACTTAGGCCAGAGGATCTTTTCTTCATCAATGAGATAAATGGAAGGTGGTCAGAATTTGTGGGCCTTCTGGTACCTAGTTAACAGGGGAAACTGCATGTCTCTGAGGGCCACTAAGAATAATGAGAGCACCTTTGCTAAGGGAGCTCAGGGGTTTCTGAAAATTTTTCTTATTTTTATTTAAGGATGTCATTGGTTCTTTCGATCTTTTGATCTTTCTAAAGGATTGTGATTGATAAGGGTAGAGTAGTTCTTGAGTAAGGGGTAAAATATTAGAGGTCTTTTGTAATGATTCCTGTAATCTGCAGTCAGTTACATAAAAGCTGGTCGGCCCCAGATTGAAAACACAAAACAAATCAGAATTTTGGTGACCATAAGGACTATAGCTCTTGGATAAGAAATGGACAAAAATAACGTTTCTTAAAGAGTGGAAGCTGGATAAAATCCAATCGAAGTTATTTAAAGGGACCTTGAAGAGTTAAAACTTGGAGTTATAAAATAAGTAAGTCATGGGAATATAAAGTATGGCATGGCAACTACAGTTAATAATACAGTATTGCATATGTGAAAGTTGCTAAGAAAGTAAATCTTAAATGTTCTCATCACATAAAAAAATTTTATGATAGCTACGTTAACTAGACTTACTGTGGTGATCATTTCATAATACATACAAATACTGAATTATTATGTTTGTACTATACCTGAAACTAAGAGAATGTTGTATGTCAACCATACCTCAATTCAAACAAAACAAAAAAACCAAACCCTCTCAATATAATAAACAAAACTAAACCACCACCACCAAGAACAAAAAGTCTCTGCAACCTTTGGTTCTTGCCCTAACTCCACGATTTTTTCAGAACTGGATTGTTGACAGGTGATTTATTACCTGACAAATGACCTTACCTATCTTTTTAAAGTTCCCCAGAAATGTTGATTTACCAGGTTTGACAATTAAGTTCATGAACTTATCCTAGAAAAAGTGCTACATACCTCATTGCTGAATATCACTATGGTCACCTTTGAAGTACTCCCCTTGAGAAGCTGTGCATCGACACTAGCACCTAGTCCACCCATCAAAGCAATTTTAGGACTCTTTTTCTGGAATGGCCAGCAGAGCTGTTGTCATATTACCCTCGATGTCCTGAATGTCATCAAAATATCTTCCTTTTAATATTTCCCTTATCTTTGGGTAAATAATAAAGTCATTGGGGGCCCAATCAAGTGAGTAGGGAGGGTGTTCCAATACAGTTACTTGTTTACTAGCTAAAAACTCCCTCACATGTGAGCTGGTGCATTGTCATGATGCAAGAGCCATGAGTTGTTGGTGAAAAGTTCAGGTTGTTTTCATCTAACTTTTTCCACACAGCCTTTTCAGTGCTTTCAAATAATAAACTTGGTTGATTGTCCAGTTGGTACAAATTCATAATGAACAATCCCTCTGATATCAAAAAAGTTTAGCAACATCGCTTCCATTCTTGATTTAGACTGACAAAACATTTTTGGTTGTGGAGAATCACCTGACTTTCATTGTGCACTTTGATGCTTTGTTTCAGGGTCATACACCCATGTTTCATCACCAGTGATAACATGGCCCAAAACATCATCTTGCCTCTCCAAAGGTCTTGGCAAACTTCGACTCTCCTTTGCTTTTGTTCATCAGTGAGTTCCTTAGGGACCTGTTTTGCACACACTTTTCTCATGCAAGATTTTCAGTTAAGATTTTCCTAACGGTTTCTCTATTGATGTTTACTTGGTTTGCTATGCTTCTCACTGTCAGCCAATGATTTTGGCACACCATTCCATGAATTTTTGCAATGTTTTTGTCAGTTATGCTCATTACTGGCCACCCTGATCTCTCTTCATTATTCACCTTTCTCTCCACTCAGAAAAATGTTTAATCCATTTGTACACTGCATTTTTTTCATGGTATTATCTCCGTAAACTTGGACTAACATGTCTCTGATTTCACTTCCACTCTTGCCAAGTTTAACAAGAAATTTAATGTTTGTTCATTGCCCTACTTCAAGCTCTGACATACTTGCAACAGCATATAAAAACATGTAACAATAGTGAATACCACTCAGCAAGACACCAGCACACATTGAAGTGGACACAGCTGTGAGATGCAGAGATACCAAGGTTATGAAACCTTATGAGTTATTTGTACAGTGCTGCCAATGTAAGCACACAGTGTCAAGTTTGTGAACAAATTTGTACCATGATGACTAGTTTCATGAAGAAATATAGCTAATGTTCATTTGACAACATTCGTTGTTGCCAAGTGGCCATCTTGGAAGTCCCAGAGATTATCTGAGTGAAGAGTATAACCAAGTTTTTTCAATTCTTCCTTTTCAGAATCAGGAGCCATTTTATACATAGCCTCTTTGAGTTTCTCTGTGGGTTTATTCTTTGAGAATTTAGTTAGAATCAAAGCCTTGGTTTAGGCTGCCTTTTTGGCACAATGATCTGCTAGCTAAAGCTTTACTTTTAGTTTGTAAAGTATTTATTTTTTCCTGGGCCTCAACTTTTGTATTAGCCATCTCTCTAAGAAGTAAGAGCACAAGTTTAATGGGTTTGTTTCCAAAGCCTCCCAAAGTCATGTACTACTCCAAAAACATACAAGCATAACTCATTTTATTGTACTTGGCTTTACTTTGCTTCACAGATACTGAATTTTTTACAAATGGTAGGTTTGTGACTCTATTGGTGCCATTTTTTCAATAGGTTCAGGTGATTAGCATTTTTTAGCAATGTAGAATTTTTAAATTAAAGCATACACTTTTTAGATATAATGCTATTGCACACTTAATAGACTATAATACAATGTAAACAAAGCTTTTATATGCACTGGGAAACATGTGACTTGCTTTGTTGTGGAACTGAACCTGCGATATTTCTGAGATATAGTTTTACCTGTTATCTCTCTCTCTCTCTCTCTGTGAGTGTGTGTGTGTGTGTGTGTATGTATTCTCTTTTGTCTTTGGCTAATTGACAAGCTCTAGTAAGTATGGTAAGTTCTGCTATCTGGGCTAATTTTATCTCAGGTAGAGGTCTATATTTTAAAGAAAAGAGTAAATTAGTAATAACATAGCCTGCTTGAAATGTCCAGTTTCTGTTTGGGGGCATAAACCAACAACAAATAATAGGAGGTCAGGATTCAAAATATGTCTCTAATCAAAATGAGTAAATTACAGAAAGTTCCCAACTGAGGTAAGATAATCGTATGGTTCCCTGCCTCAGGTGGGAACAGGAGAGTGGGAGAGTCCAAGGTGTTGCAGCTGTGGATAGTAGGTGAGAATAATGATTGTATACACGGTTAATTGACTGGATGAAAGTGTTGTGTGCTCTCAGTAAGTGCTGGTGTCCGTACTGCTTGAAGAACCACTAGGTCAAGTGGGAAACCTAGAACCAGCTCAACAGAAGCAAAAAGTGTAACAGCAGATTTCCTCTAAGACAAGGGGGTTAAGCTTTTGCAACTGTGTCAAGGGGGAGAGTATACTGAGTGATGAGTTATTGATGGTTCGTTCTCAGGAGCCAACCCTGCAGAAGACTGTGGATGCCCAAATGGCCAGCAGGGGTTTTTAGTGTGTAGGGATGCCTGGGGAAGGAAGAAGCCGTTGGATAGTCATGTTTACATTTGGGCTCCTAGAGTAGAAGGTCTCTCACTGAGTCATTTAATAAAGAGGTGTTGTTAGAATCTCAGAAAAATTTGGCCTCCACCATCTGCAAAATCCAGTTAAACCAAGAAATCCTCTCAACTGCTGCTTTGCAAAGCATCTAGGAAAAGCTTGTATGTTCTTTAGTCTATTAGGAGAGAGTGATTTTCCACTTTAGCAAGGTCATGCCTAAAATAATAGACTGAGTTTTGATGAAATTTAAATTTATTTTCTGTAATTTTGTCCTTTTTCTGCTAAGATTGAGAGCAAGTAAATGGAATCCTTTTTACAAGGTTTCTTTCTTTTTCTTTTTTCTAAACAAAGTGGCAGATCAACTGACATACTGTGTTAGGACTGAGTTGTAAGGGAAATTTAAATAACATTTAAATCTTAACTGAGAACCTAGGAAAAATAGGAGGGCATTTCAATGAACCCTTGGGGCATGGCTATCCAGGTATATTTTTGTCCTCTCTTGGTGAAGGAGAAAAGAGTTGACTCTCCTGGTCTCAGGTCACATAGAGCAAAGAAAACTAATTACAGTGAAGCAAGTGGCTTTTGAAGTGGAATTGATGAGATGTTTATTTGAGTTAGGTAGCATCGGGAATCCAGGGGTGATAATGTGGTTGAGGACTCTGAGATCTTGAACAAATCGATACCCTCATCCATTTGGTTTCTTAACTTGCAGGATACAAGAGTTATAAAAATTAGTATAGGGTCTTAGAAGATCTTTGCAAATAAGGCCTTTGTCAGTCCTTTCTTTGGATATAAGATCTCTGACTGTCAGTCCTTTCTTTGCGTCTGACTTCAAGGAATATTGGGGAATTAAATTAACAATTTGTCAAGATTTGTATGAACTTTAACAGATTCTTCTCCAATTAGTTTCCCTGTTTCAGTGGAATCTTAGCTCATAGAGTGAGGTGTGGTGCCAAGGCCTTTATTTTAGATATACGTGGGCTATAATGGAACAGGCTAACACAAGTCCAGAGCATACTACTTGACTAATGGAGAAGTTCCCTGGAACTCCAGAAATACTCTATTTGGTGTGAATTTAATATTACAATTTCACTTGCAAAATAAGCTTCTCCCTATTAAATTTTCAAGTGTGGTATCACAAAGCAGGAAGTTTTACAATCAAGGGCCACAGATAGAGTTAAGGACAGGGCAATAAAGAAAGCCTGTAGGTTATTTGAGATACCTGCCACCTGTTTGGTATGTTTAATGTTTACCCCTAGGAAGAATTTGAGCAAAGGTGTCAGGGTTTAATATAGAGTGGCACTTGTATTCACTAGAAACAATGACATTGACCATCTATATTCATAATTAACTCACTTGGAGTATTTAAGTGTTAGGCGGGATATTGGATCTGTTTTTCTTTCCTTGAAGCACCCTCATTGATCTAAATGGAGGGATTTTGTTTCGTTTGGTTTTCGGTTTTCTTTTGTCAGATGGAACAGCCTATTTCAGTGTCCCTTTTGTTTACAGTATCTACAAGTGTCCTTGTCAATAGGTGGTTGTTTGGGAACTGACCCACCTAGTTGTTTGATCTGCAGGGCCATAAGTTTCTTTTGGATGCTGACTTGTTTTTGTTCTAAAGCCTTTTCAAAATGTTCTGCCAGGTGTTGTGTATGAAGCATCATGCTGAGCATAATGTAAATATAAGATAAGCAAGACACCATCCGTGGTTTCCAGAACCTTAACATATAATAAATGAATCCTAAAGCTTAATTTGGGTTGAAAGGATTTTATAAAGCTTTTTGAATACAAGGAAGTGCAGAATGACTGCCTCAATTTGGACCTTGTCAGTCCCCAGAGGGCTAAAGCCAAGCCTGCTATAAAGAATTACAGCCAGGCCCACTGTAAAGAGCTAAAGCCAGGCCCTCCGCCCAGGCTTGACCTTGGTATAATCAGTCCCTGTCTGGGGCTGAGGAATTCCTGGGGCTGACAGTTACTGCGCATGTACCGCCTTATGTAACCATGAAAACCCAAACAACTGCTCCTGGGCAGATGTGGCAAGATGCCACTTTTGTTTGAATATGTATATATGGTCCCAGGTGTGCAATAAAGTAGCTTGCTTGCTGGTGTGTTTATGGTCCCCCTATGTCGGCTCCACGTGTGTTTTTTCAACTGGGTGTACCACTGCCTAAACCTGCCCTGCCTGGAGACCTTGGCAATGACAGACCTTGTCAAGTTAGACAGGGCTTAAAAGGAAGGCAGGCCCAATGATCAGAAAACAAGCCATATATTTAATATAAATGAACATCTACATTATGTAAAATTCCCTTAGTAAGACTGCAATGAATGCATGCTGAGTTGCATCAGTGGTCTGTATTTCTTAATAAGGTGTCTCATGCCTTGGAACTTGCATGATTTCAGTGGTTCACATTCATAGGTTATTGTTCTCCCCGGGGGACATTTAGCAATTCCTGGCAACATTTTCAGGACAACTGTGGAAGCTGTGCAGGGGTTACTATGACATCTGGAAGGTAGAGGCCAGGGATTCCACAGAATACACAGGACACCTCCCTGTCCAACAAAAAATCATCCAGTCCAAAACATCAATAATGCTGAGGTTGAAAAGCCCTTCTTCACATGGAAAAGGTGACAGAATTCTGAAAGTAAATCCCTCAATCACCTATTTGGTGCTTGTTGGCCAATACCAGAGAATAGCTTGTGAGTCATTTTAATCTCATGCAATTTAGAACGGAGGCTGAGCTGGGTGGGCCAGAGGGCTCAGGGTGATAAGCAATGAGAGAATGGAAATGACCTGGGTGCTAATCTATTAACAGAATTAAATTTAATTCTTTGAAATAGAGCAGAGCTACTAAGACCCAGGTTACCATGGTAGCACATGACTTCAATCACTCCTGATTAATTTCCAGCAATTAGAATAAAGGGTGAGCCTACACTTAAATCTCTTGTCAAGACCACGAGAAACAGCATTAAGTGAATCATTCGAAGAAGCGTCTGGTGTGATGTAGACAATTTCAAAAGCTGGAATTTGTTTTAATCCCACACCTGCCTCAGAAACAGCAATACAGTGGCTGTACACTATGAGAGCCTCCTTTTTGTGCGCTGATATACAGTGATTACTGTTGGCATCACTGGACCATCTGCTCCTGGAATTTCAGACTGTTAACAGTGAAACTGACTTACAGTTGCAGCAGGATATTAAAGACATTTTCTTTTTTATTCTATTAGTGTATTCTTCATGTTTATTTTAAGCCACTGAAGCAGTAGCAAATATTCTTGCTAAATTTTCAGTGACTACTTGCTGTCTATATTTATAACACATTGTCAAATCCTGATGATGTGTTTCCATCTCTGGTGCTGTGGGTAAGGTTATTTCCATTTTAAAATGTTTTATTTATTGTTTAAATTTTGCTGCAACTCCAGAAATAAAACACCCACAGTCCACAATACCCATATCTCTTTAATCCAATATGTTTATTTTTTTAACATTCTTGTCCAGTGTTTACACGGATACATGATGGTATGTAATTTTGCACCTACCACTTAAAAATATTATTTCCTTGGTTTTCATAGTTATCAATTTACACCTGAGGTTTTTCTGAAGTAAAGTTTCTGTGGTCTTTGGAGGAAGTGCAGTCGCGGTCTGAGAACCCAGGGGTTGCTCTGAGCTGGGCTGATGGGATTGCCTCTGCTGAGGGCAGATAAGACCCATGGACCCTACAGCCTTGCTCACCTCTGCACCTGCCAACAAGGCCTATGAGGACCAGGGAGACCTTTTGTCCAATGCACTTTTGACCATTCCTACAGTTTCTTAAATAAATATGCATTGAGCGTCTGTTCTGTGGAAGGCCCCATGCTGCCCCAAAACAAGAAATACACAGAGACGTATGTGGTCCCACCATCCTGCTCACACGCCAGTGTGATCAGAGTTAGGGGTGTGCGTAGGGCACGGGGCTGGTAAACAGGGTGCTTGGAGAGAATGCAGGGGGAGCATCTCAGTCTCAGGAGGATGGGGAGCAAGTCTTCACCTCACTCCCAGAAGCTAGCGCAGGCCATGGTACCTGTGGGTCCAAATCTGCGGGGTCCCCCCTCCCTTTCTGCTCTGTTCTGATTATACCACTGGCAAGTAAATAGATGTATTTGGGGATTTTCATGTTATAACATTCCTACCACCTCGAAAACTGCCCCTTTGGTTTCTCATGACCCCAATTCCTTAAGAAGGCCAGAGATTGATTTGGTATTACCATGACAGAAGTCTTCTGATAGAGAACCTGACTTAGGTGGTCTATTGAACATATTAAACCTATTAAAGATCCACAAGTAACAAAATATTATGCATTCAAATGTTACTAGTTTGGAATGTGTGTTCCTAGCAACCTCAACACTTACATACAAATATTCAGGCTGCTTGGTCCTCTCCGTGGTTAGAGCATATCCACAGTCTGCAGAGCAGATGCCTGGAGCCCCATTTGCAACCTTTCAACCCGTCACTACTTTTAGCCACAGCATCTGTTTAGATGGACTTCATCCCATCTCAAGAGCTCGGTGCATGTTCACACTCACTGCTGCACGACCTCGTTTGAAGCCAAGGGAGTCTGCTTCTCCTCTTCCTCTGTCTTCTTCTCCTGGCATCCTCACTCTATTTTCCTGGGACCATTACCCTAAAAACTTACTCATGCCCTAGGTCTAGCCTCAGGCTCTGCTCTTAAAAGGAACCAAAATTACGATTGCTTTCAACTTGGAATTTTGTCACGGTTCTGCCTGTGTGGAAACAACATTACAAAGTGATTTATTTTATTTATTTAAGGTTTCAGCTTTTTTCATAACTTCAACCTTGTCTTACCCAAATTTATCTAATTATATAAGCTATTAAAATGCTTGACTTTGGACTTCCTGGAATTCATAGGAAGAAAACCTGTTTGTTTTATTTTGATTTTTCTTCTCATACCTTACCACAGACTCTTCTTCTTTTTACGGAATTAGAAATATGGGGCTGATTTAGTTTTATAAACAAAAATCATCTTGGTTTAAAAAACAAATCAAGTGGACATAGCAATAAAGTTGTGGTTATTAAATGTGACCCTCTCTGTAGTAATGAGTCCCAGTCTGACCAGATGCCCTTTGTGAGGCAACTGTACTTCATTAGAATTTGTTGAAATGGAGTCAAGGTGAATGTTCACACACCATTGTCTAGGGCTGATACTCTCTATCTGAAGTTCAAAAGCTATGGCACCCAATACAAATCTGAAATGTCTAAGCCAGGCATGTCCAACCGGTGGCCCAGGACAGCTTTGAATGCTGCCCAATACAAATTCTTAAACATTATGAGATATTTTTAGCTCATCTGCTATCATTCATGTTGGTGTATTTTATATGTGACCCATGATAATTCTTCTCCCAACGTGGCCCAAGGAAGCCAAAAGATTGGACACTGCTGAACTAAGCCTTCTTCCTAATATTTTTGTCTATTGTTGCTGGTTTTTAAGTAAAATGGGAATAAAAAGGGGCATCTTTGAACCTGAATTCTGTGATACACACGTGAGATTGAATTTCTTTGCCCTTCACATCTCTAAAGGGTTCATTCTTTTAACTGCCGGGGGTTCCCAATCCCACCGTAAGTTCAGGAAAGTTCCATGTCAGGCCAGTTAGTGCATTCAATGACTTCTGATGTGTTTATATGATCCTCCTAAGGTGCTTGGAGCCTGTTAAATATTGTCTCCTAATGCACCATTTAGATGGCTTTATTGTAGGCAATCGGTGACTAAAATTTAGTCGACTTTTACCCAACATTTCCCTGTCACGTTAGTCTACTTAATGTGCACCAGGATTCAGAAAATACTGCCTAACACAAGTGGGTATGGGTTAAGGATAATTTTTATTGGGAAAGTGGAAATTCATATAAATCAGGGTAAGCAGGAGAAAAAAATTGTAAGCCCCCCTCAACACTACTACCCACACCGATCTCTCTTTCATTTCATGGTAAGGTATTTGAAGCCAGGGTCTATGGGTCTCGATCTGTTAATCTCTCCATGGGATGAGACTCTCGACCTATACACAGCTGAGTTTGGGAGTATCCCCTTCACTTGAGAGCAGGGACAGTGTAGACCCCGTTAGCCCTTTATTTAGGGTATCCAGGATCTTTTACTGAGTGACTCTCAGACAATTCTACTTTAACAGGTTGACCAGAAGAGCTAGATCAAAGAAAAAGGGAAGGTGCCTCTGACTGGAAAGTGTTTTCCTTTAACAAGCAAAGGTAAGGACACTCATTTAGCTCACCAGTTCCGCTGAACCAATCCTGGAAACCACCGAGGTAAGAACCGTCATAGTTACCTTGTCATAACTATCTTCTACACTCCTACTTCAGTCAGTGTCTCATTTCTGAACTCTGCCTTGTCTGATAATAACATAGATATTTCTGTCTTTTCTTCTTTTTCTTTCTTTTTTTTTTTTGTTTGTAAAAGTTTTTATATGTCATATCTTTCTCCACACTTTGACTTTTAACCTATCTGTGCCTTTGCAGGTTTCTTATAAAAAGCATATGGAAGTTCCCTGATGGTGTAGTGGCTTAAGGCTTCGGCGCTGGCACTGTCAGCGCTGCAGCCTGAGTTTGATTCCCAGCCAGGGAGCTACCCACGTACCAAAAAGCAAAAAAAAAAAAAAAAAAAAAAAAAAAAAAAAAAAAAAGAAGCATATGGTTGGGTCTTGCCTTTTAAATCCAATCTGACAACATTTTTTTCTTATAATTGATATGTTTAGATCATTTGCATTTATATTTATTATTGATGTGTCTGGATTAAAATTTATCGTATTGCCAGTGGTTTTATTATTTTCTAATTTTTGCAACTGTTTTTTTCCTTCTTTTTCTGTCTTGTCTTGTAATAACTGATCATTTTTTAAATTGGGGTATAATTGACATATAACATTAGTTGATTTGATATTTGTATATATTCCAACATTATCACTACAATAAGGCTAGCTAATATTTATCATCATATAGTTATAAAAAAATTTTTTTCTTGTGATAAGAACTTTTAAGACAGCGTTTTTTTGTAATTCAATTTTATCTTTTTCATGAACTTATGATTTTGCCTTTTTTTGAAATTACTGATTGCCCTAACACTTATAATATACATTTTAAATTAACCTACTTTTAAATAGTATAATGTCTCTTCAGTTATATTTTAAGGAATTTAGAACAGTACATTCCCAATTCCTTCCTCCCTCCCTTTATGCTATTGTTGCATATATATTAATTACTTTTACATATGCTGTAATTATACAACATATTGTTATCTTTTACTTTAGATAGCTGTCTTTTAGAGCAATTATAAATTTTAAATGGTTTTTATTTTATTTTATATATTACAAGTCCAGTGTTTTTTGTTTGTTTGTGAATATCTATATTTCTGACTGATCCATGTTCTTCCATCTATAGAAATTCTTTTCAGGATAGAAGCTTCCTCAGAATTCTCCAGGATCTCTTTATACTTTCATTTTTTGCACTTCCTGTGAATCTGTAATTATTTCAAAATAAGTTTAAGAGATGGTCCATAAA
The DNA here is from genome assembly GCA_004026885.1 of Lyroderma lyra. Lineage (NCBI taxonomy): Eukaryota > Metazoa > Chordata > Mammalia > Chiroptera > Megadermatidae > Lyroderma > Lyroderma lyra. The sequence continues at coordinate 32,704 of PVJL010011125.1, forward strand.
AATTATATGGGTTGTTGTTTTCCAATCCATTGTGTGTTATATGTAATTTTAGTCATGAAACAAATGATATACTCTAAAAGTTAACTTGGATTGAAAAACTAAAAAGAATCAAAGATGAGGTAGGTTGGTTATAGTTTAAATGGTCATGTAGCATGTGTTACACCAAGGAAAATTATATGAGCAATCAAAAGGTATAGGAAATTCAAAGAAACATTTCTGAAGGGCTAATGGATAGATTTGAGTATGTCAGCCAAAAGGAGTCTTTAACGATAACCAAATTAAACATCTATTGTGAAATCTAGCTCTGGGATTATAAATGTGTTTAGTAGTTTGTTAACTAACTCCCTTATTAGAACTCATGGAGAAACTAAGAATGATTTACAAAACAAAAATAAGGCAAACTTAAAAATATATAATTGATAGTTTGTAAAGATTAGGTGAAATACAATTTAACTTAACACTTGATTTCACACTTTTGATAATCTCTAAATAATCTTGTCTCTCGAGATAGACTGCAAATACACTTTATATCTGCAGTTCTCAACCTGTGGGTCGCAACCCCTTTGGGGGTCGAATGACCCTTTCACAGGGATCGCCCAAGACCATCGGAAAATACATATTTCCGATGGTCTTAGGAACCCAGAGACCGCTCCTCTATCCGTCTCCAGGCGAGTCCACCCACATGCAGATACGCCCACATACGAGTACCCGGCATGATGACATCATCGTGCCAACCCCATCACATACACCCCGTACAAACACAGGAGTATGTGACAGGGTTGGTGCCATAATGTACTTATGCGGACCAGTCACACATGTGTAGAGAGCAGCTACTGTGTTGAAAGCAGCTACTCTATTAAAAGCAGCTACACCATGCTTCTCAAGACAAAATTTCATTTCTTTGTAATTAGAAATAAATATTTCACAATATATAATTACATATTGTTTTGTGATTAATCACTATGCTTTAATTATGTTCAATTTGTAACAATGAAAATACATCCTCCATATCAGATATTTACATTATGATTCATAACAGTAGCAAAATTACAGTTATGAAGTAGCAATGAAAATAATTTTATGGGGGTCACCACAACATGAGGAACTGTAGTAAAGGGTCACAGCATTAGGAAGGTTGAGAACCACTGCTAAATATTTAAAATATTTAAATCCACATTTTCTCAGACCTTACTAAATAATGGATACTTTTGTTCATTATTGAATGTAATTTTTAAAAACAGTTCTATATGATTGTCATAGTAGCCCTATCATGCATATAAGAGAACTGCAGCTCTGAGAGATGATACCTTGTCCAATGTCATGCAGTTAATAACAAGTGGTAGATTTAGGCTTCAACCCATCTGGTTCAAAAGAGAATGTTCTTTTCACAACACTACCATTTTTCTTTCACTTATTACAAAGTCATGTAGTATGTGTTACACCAAGGAAAATTTATAGTGCTGGTCAGATAGAAAACACCAGTGGTACTTGGTTAATGAGTACTGTGAATTTAATCTTCAAGTACCATTAGTTCAAGAATATGAGTTCCCTAACCCTGTAGCTCAAACCTATTGCCATAGTAGCAAGAAGATACTACATACAGTTGTCTCTCAGGGGATTGGTTCCAAGACCCTCCATAGCTACCAAAATCCATGGATGCTCAAGTTTCTTATATCAAATGGCATAATATTTGCATATAACCTATGTGCATCCTCCCATATGCTATAAATCATCTCTAGATTACTTATAATACCTAATGCAATGTAAATGTTATGTACACAGTTATTGTAGTGCATTATTTAGGGAATAATGACAAGAAAAAGTCTGTACATGTTCAGTATAGACAAAACTACTAGTAGGCCTAACGGCTTGTTACCCATTTTCCTAAATATTTTTGATTCACTGATGATTGAATCCATGGATATGGAACCTGTGGGTATAGTGCAGTGATTGCATGTGTCAGGCTACTTTCTCAAGGCATGTCAATGCTATGGTCTGTGAGTGAACTGTGATCACCTCATCCTGGGATTTGCTTGCAGGAGCCAGTTCTCTAACAACCCATGCAAATTGGAACTCTTTTTACTAGAGGCAGATAAGAACCCTCAGGGTTCTTTCTGGGCATGGTTTTCCCTGTGATGAGCTGCCCTGCAAGCCTCTGGTGTTCGGTAGCATAAGAGCTGATCTGACATCTAATTGAAAATGATTGAGCACTCACAGTGCCAACCTAATTGCAGACTGAGATTGTTCCTTCCCTGCTTGTGAAAGGGCCAGTACTGAGCAGTTCCTCAGAGGCAGCGGGGGAAGGAGAACTAAGGTTGAATGATGACCATGGTAGGGAAGGGTCTCCTCTTTTGTGTTCACATGGACATAGCATCGACTTTCTAACTGAAGTGACTGTGTGATCAAATTAATCACTGTGACAGGTTCCCAGTAACTGACTTGATTAAATTGTCAGTTCAGCAGGAGGACCACTTACCTGGCTATGCTGTGGGGACATTTGTGGTCCCTATGTACTACCTTTCCCAAATGTAGATACATCCTTGGGGATCTGCACCACTGACAGTAGGCCAACCACTGGAATGTCTGTGGTATGTGTGTTTCAGAACATGTCTTTCTCCCATAAAAAGTGTTGCATATTCATGTCTTGGAGAAAGGAGAAGAGGATAAAGAAAGCACTCCACTTTGGCCGTTCAATTGATTAAAATAAAGTCCTTAATATGTGCCAGGCACAGTACTACAAGCTAAAGGTAAAGGTTTGTAAAAGTCAGATGTGTATCCTTTACACACAGTTTATTCTCCTTCCAGTTTTCCTTCTCTTCTCCCCTAGGACGGAAATTAAGAGAGACCCTTCAAAGAACAGGGTAGGTTCTAAATTGGGAGGCCATATTGCACAGTGGCTCAACCCACCCATCTCAGAATCAAAGTAGATGTGGGTTTGAAATGCGACACATCCCTCATAAGTTCTGTGATTTTAGGCAAGTGTCTTAAGCCCTCTGAGTTATATAGCCTTCTTGCATATAAAATAAGTAACTATACTGCTAATTTTAAAAATGACTCAGAGTAGAAATAGGGTTATAAAAGAGTGTAAACTGAAATTCTTAGCCCAGTGTTTGGCATATATAATAAATGTAAGTGTTATTAAGTACGAATGCTTTCCTTCCTGTGGGCTTTGGCACAACAGGGACATTTGGGCAAAGCCCCTCAGATGCTATCTGGGGCTTCTGTCTTCCTCCAGCACCCACACTGTGCAGGCTGTGAACCACGCACAAGCAATGATTACAGAAAATAGCTGCGAATTGTTCAATATTTATGCTATTTAACTAACAGCAGCCTCATCTGAAGTACGTTAGCTCTCACGCAGTTGGAAGCAAGAATAATTATGGGGGCACAATATCAAATGATTCTCTCTTTTTATCCTTCATTAAACATTAAAGACAAAGCCTGACAGATGGCAAGGGATGGCTAGTTTTGGTCTGGGTTTCCCATGTTACAAAAAATAAAAATATAAAACAAACACAAGCAAAACCAAAAAAGCAAAATCAAAGGTTTGAAAGTGGTGCTAATTAGGAAGTTCAATCTTCATTTCAAGGATCTGTGAACATCCAAATCTCAGTGATTTCTTGGTTGCAGAAGTGTAACTTTTAGTTTACATTTAATCTTGCTGAGTAAACGCAAGTTGGAAATTATTGCAGTTTCTTTTTTGATACCTTTATTGAGGCATAATTGATATACAATAAACTTCACATATTTAAATTGCACAATATGATAAATTTGCACATATCTACACACCCTGGAAACCATCACCACACTCAAGATTATGAACATATACAGCATCAGAAAATACTTCCTTGTACCCCTTAGTAAAATCATCCTGCTGCCCCTTGTTCCCCATTCACTAATTTATTTTTTGACATTTTAGTTTTTACTTTTTAGATTTTTATATAATTAGAACCATAAACTAGACACACATCTAGCTTTTTAAAATCTAACATAATTATTTTGAGACTCATCCATGTTGTTGTAGGTATCAATAGTTCATTTATTTTTATTGTGACATAGAATCTCATTGTAAGAATATGCTGCTATTTTTCTGTTAATATTCATCTACTGAATAATATGTAGGTTGTTTCCAATTTTTGACTATTACAAATAAAGCTCATTTTAACATTCATATACAAGTCTTAAAATGGAAATATACTTTTATTTCCATTGTGTAAATTATTGGGAGTGAAATGACTAGATCATATGGGGAGTATATGCTTATCTTTATAAGAAACTGCCAAACTCTTCACCAAATTAAATATTTCCATTTTATATTTGTATCACCAGTATATGGAAGTTCTAGTGTCTCTCTAGCCTCATTAAACTTTGTATGATTCATCTTTTGAATTTTAGCTATTTTAATAAATGTATAGTGGCATCTCATTGTGGTTTTAATTTGCATTTCCCTCTGGCTAATGATGTTGAGCAACTTTTCACGTGCTTATAACATATAATCTTTTTTGGTGAAGTGTCTGATACTATTTGCCCATAATTGAGTTGCTTTCTTATTGTTGAGTTTTAAGAGTTCTCTCTATATTTTGGAATATAAGTCCTTTATCAGGTACGTGATTTCTAAACATTACCTCTCCACCTGTGGATTGTCTTTTTATTTCTTAACAGTGTTTTTCACAAAGCAAATTAATAAGTTTTAATGAAGTCCACCTACTGATTTTTAAAAATTTGCTTTTGTTGTATTGAAAAACTCATCACCAAACCCAATCTTACAATTCTCTTCCTGTGTTCTCATCTAGAATTTAAACTTTAATTTTAATTTAGAGATGTGATCCATTTTGAGGTAATTTGTATAAGGTATGAGGTATATGTTCAGGAATTTCTGTTTTTTTTGTGTATTGCTTTTACTTGTTCCAGTACAATTTGTTGAAAATACAATCCTTAATCTTTTAAAGTAAGACTACCCTAAGTTGAATTGCTTTTGAACCTTTGTCAAAAACATATTGACTATATTTGTGTGACTCTATTTCTGAATTCTGTATTCTTTTCCACTGATATGTATTTCTAACCTTTCATCAACCCACATTCTTTTGATTACTGTGAAGTCTTTATATTAGTCTTGAAATAAGATATGATGAATGATGAGTCCTCCCACATTCTTTTTCTCGTTTAGTTTAGTTTAGTTTAGTTTAGATACTATTCTATTTCCTTTGCCTTTCCAAATAGATTTTAGAATCACCTCGTTTATATCTACAAAAAAGTTTACAGGAATTTGTACCAGGATTACATTTAATATATTCTCAAATTGGGGAGAATTCATTAATTAATAATATGAATATGATATACTGTCTCTTCATTTCTTTGGAAAAATCTTTTATTTTTTCATCAGTGTTTTGTAGTATTCAGCAAACAAATTGTTTGCATATTTTGTTAGAGTTATACAACAGTACTTGATTTTATTTGGTGCTTTAAATGCTGAATATTCATTGATATCCATTTAGTGATTTTTAAATTTTATAACTCATTCCAATTTTTCATGGCAACTATGTAGCAATAAATTTGGGTTTTGTATATTGGCCTTCTATTCTTTGTTCTTGCAGAATTCATTTATTGGTTCCAGGAATTTTTTGTAGATTTTTTTTTTTACTTTTCTAAGTAGAAAATTAAATTCTCTGAAAGTAAAGAAATTTTTATTTCTTTCTAACCTGTATGCCTTTCATTTATTCTTCTTATTTTGTTGTCCTACTAGGAATTCTTGCATGGTATTAAATAAGATTGGCAAGAACAAATATCCTTACCATTTCCTAATCTTGAGAGGAAAACACTCAGTATCTAACCATTCTGTATGATGTTATCTGCAGGCTTTTCATAGTCATCCCTTTGTAAGCTAAGAAGATTCACTTGTATTCTTATTTTGCTGTGAGATTTTTATCAATAAAGAATACTGAATTTTGAGAAATGCTTGCTGCATCTATTACTATTATTATGTAGTTTTTCTTATTTAGTGTGTTAATATAGTGAATTACTTTGACTTTGGAATATTTACCCAGCTTTGCATTCTTAGGATGAATCCCCATTTGGTCATGGTACTTTATCCTTATTATATATTGCTGTCTTTGATTTGCTAATATGTTTTTGAGGATCATTGGGTCTGTGTTCATGACAGATAATGGTTTATAGTTTCATTTTCTTACAATGTCTTTGGCTTAGTAGCAGGGTGATGCTGGCTTTATAAAATGAGGGAGTGTTCTTTCTTCTTCTATTTTCTGGAAGAGATTTGTAGAATTGATATTTCTTGCTTAAATGTTTCAAAGAATTTGTCAGTGAAACCATCTGTGCTTATCATTTTCTTTTTTGGAAGATATACATATAGCTACAAATTTAATTTCTTTCATCTACATATGGCTATATGGGTTATTTATTTCTTCCTGAGTGAATTTGGATAGAATAAAAATGGTCTATTTCATCTAAATTATTGAATTTATGGGCATAGTTATTTGCAATATTCCTGTATTATCCTTTTCATTTCTGTAGGATCAATTGTAATGTCTCCTCTGGCTTCTGTAATAAACTTGTTAGTAATTGAATGCAGTGAACGTGATGCTGCATGACTTTCAAGGCTAAGTTAAAGAAGCTCTGCAGTTTCTTCATTACTTTCATGGAATGCTTGCTTTCCCAGTACTCTCAAACTAGATGCTTTTTCTGGGAACCCATCTGCCCTTCTGAGAGAGGTCACATCACGTCAAGAGGCTGCTGGCAGCTCCTCCTGTTAAAAGTCCCAGCCTTTGAGGTATCCCACCCAGGTGCCCGACATCTGAGTAAGAACACCTGCACTTGATTCCTGTTTCCACCTATTTGCATCATTCCTGGACCTTCAGGATTACCCACCTTGAGACTCTGGACATTATGAGGCAGAAACAAATAATCCGTGTTGTCCCCTGTCCAAATTCATCTTCTGTAGATCTGTGAGAAAAATAAGATGGGAGTTGTTTTATAACATTAAATTGGTTTGGTTTTAGGTCAGTAATAACTATCTGGTACAAAATCAGAGATCTGATCCTTACTAGCTCATTTCCCCAATTTTGTTTGTTCCAAGACATGGATTTATCTCTTATTGGCTTATCTGACCCTAAGAGGTGTGCATTTAGAGTAGAAACAACTTCTAATTGGTTCGAATTATGTATCTTGCTCAGCAAAACAAAATGTAGTAACACACGTTTGGGCCTGGAATGTGTTGTCCTTACAGGTGCTTTTACTGTCCTATCACTTGTGATTCTTGAAAGACAACACTGTCTTCCCCCCTCATTTCCAAGGATACAATAATCACAACAAGAACTTGGAGAAATTCTCTAAATGAGGGACTTGGTCAAATTTGTAGTTTGATTCATTGTCAGTTCATTTGCATGGTATTACCAATAATAGTCTATCAATTTCCTCTCTTGAGTTTCTTTCTAATCTCCTTCCAATCCCACTTTTGGTTCTCTCGATCAAGGCCTCGTCATCTCACTGGGACCATTGCGGTCATCTCTTAGGAGCCTCCCCAACACTAACCTTCCTCCAGCGCTATCTGTACTGCTCACTGCTCTTAAAATGCCTTCCTTCCTTGGGTCTGCTTAGTTTTTCCTGTTTTCACTGCTTTCATGTTGCAGTCTCAGATACAAAGAACTCTGACCCTCCAAATGAAACTTGAGGAAATCTAAACTTTTACTTTCTCCACTTTTCTGGTTCTAGAATATCTAAACAGTGATCTAGGTGATCTCTAGGAACTGAATTATACTCTTGTGAGATAGGAACTGAACGTCTTTATTTTTATTGTATTTTTCAAAATAACTGCATCCTTTAATGGCAGTCATAGAATTTTAAGAGACCACAAGGGAAAGGGCAGGTGATATTTCTGGAAGACAGATACAGAATACAGGAAAAAGTGGGTAGAGGAATCATTGTAAGAATACAGTATGTTTTACACATAGTTGCACCACCAACTTTCAACTCTGAAATAGTATTACAAATTTGTTACAATCATCATTAGAAAGCAATTCTTTTTATTTCAAATTACAGTTGACACTTAATATTTTATATTAGTTTTAGGTATATAGCATAGTGGTTAGACATTTACGTAATTTATGACATGATCCCTCCTGATTAGTCCAGTGCCCCCTGGCACCATACATAGTTATTATCATGTTATCGACTCTATTCCCTATGCTGTACTTTATATTCCCTTGACTGTTTCATAACTACTGATTTGCACTTCTTAATCTCTTCGCCTTTTTCATCCATCCCTCTAACCAACCTCCCTTCTGGTGACCATCAGTTTGTTCTCTGAATCTGTGAGACTGTTTCTGTTTTGTTTGTTCATTTATTTTGTTATTTAGATTCCACATATAAGTCATATGGCGTTTGTTTCCATATGACTTTCTTTACTTAGAATAATACCTTCCAGATCCATGGGGGACAGGGGTGGTGGGAGGGAAGGACAGAGAGAGAGGGAAAGAGAAGAGGGGAGGGAGAGACCGAATTGAAAATCTTGATGGAAGAATTAAGTATTAGCGAGATACAGCAGAAGAAAAAAATTACTGAACTAGAAGTTTGATCCAAATTTTCCATGACTCCTTCTGGAAGAATGTAAAGAATCTGCTCCAGGTAGAAGAATATTGAACGCATAAGGAAAGAGTAGGGAACAAGAAGCAGTGTTCCTCATATTACTGTTTACATATCTCATAATTTAAAGAAAAACAAGGGGGAAATGTTCTTGAAGAATCCAGAGAGATAAAAGCATGTTACCTACAATGTGGGGGTGGAAGAGGGAGGGAGAGAGGGAGGGGGACAGAGAGAGAGAGAGAAATAAGAATAAGGCGAAGGAGAAGGGGGAAGGGAGGGGGGAGAGGACACCTCATGTTAATTGCTTATGAAGCATTAACTATAGAGTTGTGAGGGAAAGATTTTGTAACCTACTCTGTATATGTGGGACATACAGACATTCTAAAACATGCAAGGAACTATACCACTCATTTCACCTTCCTGAATAAAAATCAAACTAAAAGAAATCACAATTTACAAAGAGAATTAAGAAACTATAGTAATAGAACTGTATGACAGGGCAAATATCCAAATTATTTTTGGTATTGTCATAAAAATGTGTAAAGGTACATGACACACACACATACACAAAACAAAAAAATCTGAGTTGAGTATCTAAAATAATGATAGAAATAATTAGAGGGTAGTGGGGTGATGGAGATGACACATTACATTTCTCGTCTCATGTAGGTGGTTTGTGGGAGTGCAGGCAGTAGAGATGACGTAATGACCAAATATGATTGAAGCCACTAACACAATCTGAGTAGGCTTCGTGCAAAGTGACGACAGATGCCACTGTCACTATCAGAGTGAATTTACTGAGGGGACAGCTACCCAATGAGGAATGGTAGGAAGTTCATCTGCATAAATCACTCTGTAAAAATCACTGTGTTTCCTCTTCACGGAAACCTTCAGTAAAGACTTGTTATTTTTCAATATTTTCAGAGTCAGCTTTTAAAAAAATGTGTCATGGTACTTAGACTATGTCATTAGGCTACAAGGCTTTAGGCCGCTTACATGGATGGTACTAAAAAGACTATTTGAAAAAAATCAACTTAAGTACCTGTGTAAAATAATTTCACGATTATTACAATTGCTAACTTCTAAGACCCAGGTAATTTCATATTCTGAGCCATTCCAATGCAATATTTCCCACCACTTCTAACATTGTATTACATACAAAGGAATACTTGCATGACCCATGAGATAAATCTATAGTGAAGGCAGACATATGAGGACCCACATTATGAAATCAAACCCATACTCATAAGTAATTTTTCCAAAAGTCGGGGGATCTGGGAAACAATTCCGATTTGTATTCATTTGGTGATATGACCTTGGGCAGTAGAAGTAACCAGAAAATTGGAGGGAAGAGGTTATATGGCTACTCCTTTCAACTCAAAATTTGAGTGACTTAAGACTTCCATCGATGGAAGACCAGCATTTGTGTTTATTACAGTACAAGGATACTCTGTTCTCTATCTGGTATATTTCCTATGGTTAATTTTAGGTCTGTCAAAATAATAGATCACAGATTTTTTGTATATGGAAGAGACATTACCAACCCTCTTATGGAAAAGTTAAATAATGCTTCCAAAGTTGCTTATTAAGAGGGGGAGAAAAACCCAAGAACTAGGGCCAATGTCAGAATCCTGACTTCTGATCTTTTCACTATACTATACAGTATGAACTTTGCTAGTTAAAAAAAAATAGTATCAAGTATCCCTCAAGATGCATCATTTGGAGTCAGATATGCTACTGTTGCACCACAAGGACCTGAGATGCATCATTTGGAATGGTAGCTAATGGCAATGTTTTTGCTATGCTTGAAGAATCTCTGGTTAAAGGTCAGAAGTGAAAGGGCAAACCTGGAGGTAATAAATCTATTCCTACTTAGGGAACGAGCTTGCTATGACTAAGTAATAGGCCTTTGATTAAGGAAAGCATATGTAACTATTTGACAGTGTTTAAATACCACATGTTCCTTTCCTAAAGCAATCTGCTGGTACAAGTGTAGCCGAAGTTGTTTTAGGCTAGAATTTATTAGAGCCGGGGACTCTTGTATTACCTCCCCAAAGGCCCTGTGGTTGCCAGTCAGTCATTGTAGAGAGCAGATTGACTTTGAATCAAAATTCAGATGTATTTAAAATTCATTGTAAAATGAGTTTGCGTTTTAGAGCTAGAGGAACTCTAACTGCTAAAGCTGGTATATTATAATAGCCCAGGCACTCTTAGGCTATCCTACAATTAACCTCTCTTTCTTGGCTTTGCAAATGCCATTTCATTAAATATTTCTTTGGTGATAATGTCAAAGAGGCAGTATGATTCACACACACACACACACACACACACACACACACACACACACGTTATGTATGTAAGAGGACTATATAGAAAGTATCCAAACGTGTAATATGGAAAATAGAGGCATTTATGGCTGGATTTTTTCCAGACAGCCCTCGTGTATCTCAGATTTAGTTTGGGTGTTGAGACTGATGACCACACATTATACCAAGAGGGTGTGAAAAAGTTTATTCCACAATGATAAGGATTTCAGGGGATATTGGTGTAGGATCCCAAGTAGGTATTTTTTTATTCATTTTTATTGTTAGACTGATTGGGGTGACATCTGTTAGCAAGGATTACATAGGTTTCAGGCATACAATTCTACAGTGCATTGTCAACTTGATGTATAATAAGTTCACCACCTAATGTGATTTCTCTTTCCATCACCTTATATTTAGCTCCCCCTCCCTCCTCTCCCACCCCCTCCCCTTTCTCCCCTCCCTGTCCCCAAATAAACATTAAACAATTGATTGTGTCCATGGGTTGTTTGTTCAGTTCTTTTTTCTTTGTTGCTTTCAGTTTTATATTCCGCATATGAGTGAAGTCGTACAGTTCTTTGTTTTTTCTCTCTGGCTTATTTCACTTAGCATGATGATCTCCAGGTCCATCCATTTTGTTGCAAATGGCAATATTTCATCTTTTCTTACAGCTGAGTAATATTCCATTGTGTATATGCACCACAGCTTCTTTATCCAGTCATCTGTCGCAGGGCACTTTGGTTGTTTCCGTGTTTTGGCCACTGTGAACAGCGCTGTGATGAACATTGGGGTACATAAGTCTTTGCGGACAAAGGTTTTCAAGTCTTTTGGGTAGATCCCCAGAAGGGGGATTGCTGGGTCTAATGGTAGCTCCATTCCCAATGTTCTGAGGAACCTCCACACTGCCTTCCACAGTGGTTGTACCAGTTTGCACTCCCACCAGCGGTGAACCAGAGTTCCTTTTCCTCCACATCCTCTCCAGCACTTGTTATTCCTTGTCTTGTTGATAACAGCCATTCTCACAGGTGTGAGGTGGTATCTCATTGTGGTTTTGATTTGCATTTCCCTGATAGCTAATGAGGATGAGCATTTTTTCATATGTCTGCTGGCCATTTGTATTTCTTTGTGGGAGAAGTGTCTGTTTAGTTCTTCTGCCCACTTTTC
>PVJL010011126.1:0-44739 GCA_004026885.1 Lyroderma lyra
TTTTTTGGCTGTTTCCTGGCTGGGAATTGAACCCAGGCCGCGATGTTGAGAGCTCCAATGCCTAGCCACTACACCACCAGGGAACCCTGAGATAGTGATTTTGTTTTCTTTAAATAAGTCCCCAGAGGTGGGATGACTGAATCATAAAGTAGTTCTATTTGCAATGTTTGAGGAACCTCCATACTGTGTTCAATTTGCAATCCCACCAACAGTGCACGAGGCTCCCCTTTTCTCCACATCCTCTCCAACCCTTGTTATCTCTTGTCTTTTTGATAGTGACCATCCTGACAGGTGTGAGGTGATACCTCATTGTGATTTTGACTTGCATTTCCCTGGTGATTGACAATGGCGAGCATATTTTCTTATGCTTGTCGGCCATTTGCATGTCTTTGAGAGCACTGGTCAGTTTTGACAGCGGAAAATGTCTCCAAACATTTCCAAATGTCCCCTGGGGGGCATAATTGCCCCACCACACCCCCATTGAAAACCGCTGCTCTCCCGGTTTCCCTCATTCCCCTTTCCAGACAATGTCCCATTATTCTGACTTCCATCTCCACCCATTTGTCTTGCCTGTTCTTGAACATATTATAAATGGAAATATATAGCGCCTCCCTGCATGGTCTTGTGTGAGTTATATAACTTCTTCGTGCCTCAGTTTATCCCTCTCTGAAATGGGTTGATGAATGCACCACCTCAGGGAGATACCATGAGAACTAAATGAGTCATTAAGTCTGTGAAGGGTGGAGCTCAGAGAACACAGTGAATAAATGCCTCATGTTCATGCTGTGGTTTAATGTCAGTGCCCTTAGCCCTGCTGCCTGGGATACAGCCGGTGATCTGTGAACACTGTTATTATTGTTCCCATTACCAGGGCTGTGAGGTGGTGGGGATTTGAACCCAGGCCACCTCCACCACCCATCTCTTCCCTTTGGACTTCTTGTCCTGACTACCTGGCCCGGTCCGTTCTCCTGCATGAAACGGACCTTCTCAAGAATCACTGACAGCGTTTCTTGAGCTTTCTCTTCCTTCTGTAGGGTGTTTGCGTGGGGGCTCTCCCTTGTCCCTGAAACCCACTTCTGCTGGTTCAGTGGATTTCTCCTTCTCTTTTCTGACTGTGTCCGGGCAGTGTCCTCAGCCCTCTTTTTGGTTCAGCCAGCTCAGCCCAGCCCTGATCTTTCCCCCTTGCCCCACCAGTGCCGTCCAATAGGGAAGGCTGGCTCAGGCCCTGGTTGGTCTGGGTTCAGGAGGTTCTTCTGCTCCTTCTCCAATACTGCCATTCTCTCCATGCACTTGCAGGCGGGTAGGCAAACCTCCGGCAGGACAGCACCCAGAGACCTGCCTCAGTCTCCTCCAGCTCCCCAGAGATCCTGCTGATGCAGCTAACCACCATCAGGGGCCAAGAGGGGAGTGTGGACCTCTCCCCATCCCGGTCATTGCCAAGCAGGAGGAGACAGAACAGAGGCAAAGGTGTTTATAGTTACGATTATTAAGATGAAATAATTGTATAAGAAGAATATTATCTTAAATGGTTGAGATTATTTATGGTAGAGAGCACTCCGATCCCAGACCAGCGTTATCCAACAGAAAGAGAATCCAAGCTCCATACGTCATTATAGATTTTCCGATAGCCCCACTCAAGAGTAAAAAGGGACCGGTGTGGTTAATTGTAGTCATCTGTTTTATGTAACCCAATATATCCAAATATTTATCATCTCAATAAGTAACCAATATAAAAATTACTAAGCAGATGATTTACATTCTTTTCCTCATACCTGATCAGTCCGGTGTGCGTTTTAAACTTTATAGCACAGCTGGATTTTGAATCTGAACTACTTGATGTGTATTTAGAGTTCATAAAATTGCAGTCAAAAGAGTGCACTCACAGGCTCACGCCGTTCCAAGCCTCCGCATAGGGCTTCTAATTGAACTGAGGATCAGTTTGTGCCCCCGCCATGCTGTACATGACATACCCTTGACTTACTGATTTTATAACTGGAAGTTTGTCCCTTTTGACTCCTTCATCCATTTCTCCCACCCCCAGCCCTTGCCTCTGGCAGCCGCTAATCTGTTCTCTGAATTTGTGAGCTTGGGTTTTTGTTTTTATTTTTGTTTTTGTTTGTTTTAGATTATACACATAAGTGACATCATATGGTACTTGTCTTTCTCCGACTGATTTCACGGCAAGATTCCCTTTTTTATGGCCGAGTAATATTCCATTATTTTAAAAATCTACCCATCAATGAACACTCAAGTTGTCTTCATATTTCAGGTGCTCCATAGCTGCATGGGGCTCACTGGGTGGAGCAGGTGTAAACATGAAGGTCATCACAGAAGTCTCCCCCGGCTTTAGGCCAGGATTGCTTATCCATGAAGTCCTGACATTTGGGGCCAGGTAATTCATTGTCGGGGAGGGGGCTGTCCTGTGTAGGATAGTCACTGTCCCCCACTCACTCAATGCCAGTAGCAGCCCCCCGCCCCCCCGCCCCTGACAACCAAAAATGACCAGGCATTGTCAAATGTCCTCTGGGAGGAAAAACAATTACCCCGGGTGAGAAACACTGTTCTAGATGCAAACTGAGTCTGAACCGCAACTGTGTGTGCGCTAGCTGAGTGACGCTGGGCAAACCCCTAAGCCTTGGCATCCTCATCTGAGCAATGGGCACTGAAAGCAGTCACCTTGTAGAGCTGCTGTGAGTGTGAGACCCACCTTCAGCGTCATGGCGATGACTGGAAGCCACGCGCAGCACGCGGTTGGTGTTCAGTGCACAGTAGCTGTGACCCCCATCGTGAACCTAAACCCATTCACCCCTGATGGTGCTGGTTGCCACGCCTTACAGAAAGAGGATGCAAGTTGCTTAAATGGGGAGAATTTGGGGAGTCCAGGGGCCTGGGGTCTTCTCCCAGCTCCGTCGCTGACCTTGCAGGTTTTGAAGCTCTTCTGGGGCCCTGTTTTCCCCTCTGAGAAGTGGGGGAGTTGAGCACAGTGATCTTCCACAGGACCCACTAGCTCAGCCTGTTTCTCTGCGATTTTTTCTTAGGAAGGGAGGGTGTGCCTGGGTAGAAAACTCGGGGTGGGGGAGTTGGACAAGGGCCAGAGCCAGCTTCCCCATTCCTGCAGCCTCCAGCTTTTGCTACTGCTGTGTCTTTCCCGCAGAACCCCTCATCTCCTCTCCCCACCTTGCCTGGCCCAGCTGACTCTAGCTTATCCTTTAGGGCTTGGTGCATGAGGCACCTCCTCCAGGAAGCACTCCCTGATTCCGTTCCCCTTCTGCACCTGGGTCTGCTGTCTCCCACCCATCTCTATGCTCCTGTCACCCCAGCTTGATCCCCTGTTCATTTATCCTTCTTGGTTAGGCTGCATCCATGGAGCAGAGTTGGGGCTCAGGGTATGTCTGTCCTGAGAGTGAGAGAATGAGCAGGGCAAACAGAGGGGAGAGAATAGGTTACATAGAACGCAGAAAAACCTGAGGGTTTCTGTGGCTTGCCCTGGGCACAGGAGTTTGGGTACACAATCCAGGAGAGGTTGAGGCCCCAGGCGGTGCTCACTGCCTGCCATCTTCGCAGTGGGCACCTGTGTATGCCTTCCCTTCAATGAGAAGATAAACCTTCCTGTCTTTTGGGCTGTTAGAAGCTTGAGGGATGGGGCGGGTGGGGGTGTCCTAGTGCCTGGACGAAGGAGGAGAGTGGGTGCATGATAGCTGAGGAGGTTCTGTACTGGGCAGATGGTAGGGGAGAGGCTGTTTCAGGGGCCGCTGTCGTAACAGCCCAGGTCCAGGGTGAGAAGAAACGTTGTGGGGGCCACGGAGTTGTTGAGGAAGAGGCGGACTCCCAAGTCCCCCTCGGAACCCCACACCAGCCCCTCATGCCCTCTCTAAAGGGCTTGGCTGAGGAGTGAGGGACTGAGCCCCCGGGTGGCTGTGTGGGGCATAAAGGGGTACAGGGTGGCTCTGGGGGCTCACGGAAGGTGCCACAGACCTGGCCCTCAGCTCCGCTGGCAGCCAGCGAGTTCCCACACGGAATGCATCCTCCCCTCACTCCCGCACATTCCAAACCCTCCGAACCAGCCGTGTCTCCTCCGGGGAGGGTCCACCCGGCTCCCGTCTGCAGGTGCCAGCCCCTGAGCGGGAAGGTATCAGAGGTTGAACCCAGAGGCTTCAAAGAAAAGGCAGACTGAGGTCCAGGTCCCTGTCCTTCCGTAATGCCAGACGGACCCACGAGGGTCTCTCACTCAGGCCACAGACTTGGAAGCCAGGCTTTGTCTCGTGGGCTGCAGAGGCTGTCGGTGCGCCGGCGTTAGTCACTGCGGGCACTGAGTAATCCCACTGACCTTTGCTAGCAGCATGGCACCCCTGCTTCCCCCCAGGGCAGCCCTGCCCCTCCGGGGAAGCTCAGCGAGGCGTGTCCTCACAGCCCTCCCAGGAGCTGGGGCCCAGCTGGGCAGGGCTCAGTCACGGGGACTTGTTCAGGGGTGAGGAGCATAGCCAGGTGGGCAGGCAGGAGATGGGCTGGGAGGGCCCTACGCAGCCCCGGCCCTGCCGGCTTGTGCACCTGATGGCCATGGCTGTGAGTCTGCTCATCTGCGGGCCAGGTAAGTGGCACTGGGCTGGGCCAGTGGAGGATTCCTGGAGGAGAGGGGCCGAGGTGACAGGTGCCTTGGGCTTCCCAAACGCCCATGGCGGGGCTTTGGCTTTTTGGCACAGGCTTACATCACAGCTGGGCAGGCGAGGCTGCGTTTTCTGGATTGACTTGAGCAAGTTCACAAAACTGCTTTTTCATGAATTAAATATCCACCCAGATCAGTGTGGAGACACCTAGGCATTCCTTCATTCATGGGCTCACTCACACACTCATTCCCTGCGGGGTTTCTTTTTAAGCTGGCACCTCTGCTCCTAGCACCTGTGCCCAGCTCTCAGGTGGGAAATGAGCAAGTGACTTCCAAGAGCTCCAAGCTGGTGGGTGAGGCAGGCAGGTGCCCAGCCACTTGGAGTACACCGTTGAGCAGGAGCTTTGCCATCTTAGGGGGGCCTGAGGGGGAAGTTGCCTCAATGGCAGGTAGTGGTGGGCTGGGGGGTCTGTGCACACACCTTAGTGCAAGGGAAGGGCATGCCTGGAGGGGAGAACGGGGTGGGCAAAGGCCAAGCAAGGGGTTGGAAGCTGCCATGTGGGTGTGTTTGAGCAGGTCAGTGCGATGTGCGTGCATTTGGGCGGTATGGCGGGGAGTGGGGGGATGCTGAGGGTAGGAGTACGGGCAGGAAGGCAGCCTGTGAGGGCTAGGAGAGCTGTGCTCTTAGATCCCAGGGTGGCTTTGCAAGCCTGCTGGTCATTAGATCCCCACATGTTTATTCCAGTTGCTTCCTTGGGCAGGAAGTCAGGACTTCCCAGCTCAGTTCCTCTGGTGTTCAGGATAACCTGAGGCTTGTTGAAGGGGCATCTAGGATGTGCCAGGTGCTTAAATATCTGTTCCATTGCTCTTCCCAGGAGAAGGGACTATCCCCAGTCTTAGCTGGGAAATGGAGGCCAGCAAGGCCAGACGGGGAGGGATGAGGGGCTTCTATGTCCTAGGAGGATATGAGGTCCTGGACAACGACAGCCTGGGTGCCACCTGGGGTGGGCAGGCTGCCTGCCACCTTGTCTTTCCACAGGCCAGACTGGCTGCAGCTCCTGGAGCAGGTGGGGAGGTTACACCAGTCCCCCAGCTCTGAGTCACTGAGGCCAGCTTTGGCCTCTAGAAGAGCTTTGTGGTTGGACTCCATTGAGAGGTGTCCACACAATGACATGAATGGTGCGCTGATTTGTACAGGACAGTCCCACCACCTCAGATGGGGCGTGTCCCGCTGAGCTGTCCCCAAAGCTTGTTGCCACAAACAGAGGTTGTTTAACTGCTTTTGTACCCAGTGCTCATTCAGGGTCTGATGCTGGGGACTGTTTGAACTGGCCGGACTCCCGCTCCTTCCCCAGGGCAGACTGGCTGCCTGGACTTCGGGTCAATGTTAATCCCCACCACCCCGTAATTTCTGCAGCACATGAGATAGCCTCTCGGGGCAGGAATTCCCCTGGAATCAATCCAGCTAACTTTCAGGACTTTCAACTTAAATGCTGGAAAAGACGCCCTTAACCCCTGGGTAGAGATAAAAAGAAATCTCAGTCAAGCAGTGACAGACTGTGTGTCCCTGGGCCTGACACCCAACCTCTCTAAGTTTCCATCTCCCCAAGGGGCAATTTTATACGGTTGGGGGAAATCCACTTCTCCGTCACTTCTCAGTCCACCCGGGACCCCGTGTGTCCCCTCCCACGCCCGCATCCTGGCCTCTGCCCCTGGGGCTAAGACTCTGAGACCCCGGGAACCATCATTTCGTATTGTGTACCTCCTATGCGCCAGGGCTGTGTCTGTTTTATCTCGGCTGAGCCTGCCTGGGTAAGAACGAGGCACCACTCACTGCCTTGGTCTGTTTTTACGGAGGAGGAAACAGCCTCAAAGAAGGTGTGAACCTTTTGTATAAAGTAACAAGGATCCGAATCCCAGTTTCTGGATGGTTCCTAACTCCTAATCTTGACTCTCTGCCTGGGAAGACACCGAGGGTTGATGAATTTCTCCTCTCCGGGCAGATCCCTGGCACAAGGGCTCCTCCCCCAGGGGAGACGGGTGGATGTCGTCTGCCAGCCCCTCAGCAGGGCCCCCGGGGGCCGCGGCAGCGTCGCGTCGGGGCGGGTCGGCTGACACATTTTGCCTCCACTGTGACATTTTTTGTTACATTAAGACATATCGGAATATAAACCCATTGTGTGCAGTCCCACGGCCCCGCCCCCATCACTCCTGACCTTGCACACGCAGATGCCCACGTTTCTCACCCAGTGCGCAGCACAGTGGAAGAGCGGTCAGACATTCGGTTCGAACAGCGTGTGTGCTGTCACCGGATTCTTGACAACGGAAACTGTTCCTCCAATTTTTTTGAAATTTTTGAAAAAGAAGGCGAGGATCTCTTAAAGAAGATCATTCCAGGTGATGAAACTTGGGTGCATCACGATGACCCCGAGAACAAAAGGCGTGTGTGGAATCCCGCCCTCAGGGATCGCCTCAGCTGATATTTTCAAAGCTCAGGCCTCGGCCGGGAAGGTCATGTTGACTGTTGTTTGGTCTGAACACTCTTTATTTCGACGCGCACTGGGTGAGAAACGTGGGCATCTGCGTGTGCAAGGTCAGGAGTGATGGAGGGGGGTGCCGTGGGACTGCACAGAGCCGGTTATGTCCAGATATGTGTAATGTAGCAACATCAACAAAAAAATTACAATGGAGGCAAAATTTATCAGCCCGCCCTCGCCTGAAGATCTCACCCCTGTACTGAGGGCCTTGGTGGGTCCCGGGACAGCGGCCAGCACCCCAGCCCAGGCCCGGCCAGAGAGCTCCCAGGCCCAGAGAGGGAGATTCTCAAGGGAGGGGGCATGGCTGGGAGTCGGTGCACACGTGCAGGGTGACTGGGGCTGACAGGTTGGCCCCAGAACCTAACCTGGCTAGAACTTCAGTTCATCTTCCACCACTTGTGACGCTTGGAAGAGAGGAAGGTTTGTTCATGTTTCCCCTGAGCCTCAACAAACGTCACTTTTCTCCCAGTGACTGGGAGGCCTCCTCAAAAGGGAGGGGATGGGTGCGGGCAGGTGGCATAGGCTGGGTTTCCCCACGCCCAGCGTGTCCTTCTGGTCATTGCTCCCAGGGCGGCCCCCAGGGGCGCCTTCCAGGAGACCCAAGGCCGGGCCACACAGGTAGGAACCCACCCACTCTGTGTCTCAGGTAGGAACCCACCTACTCTGTGGTCCAGATGACTGACTCTATTTTACAGGTGAGAAGACAGAAGCTCAAAGAGGAGGTTCCCCCATGTGGTCAGGGTAGAGCTGGGCCCAGATTGTCTGGCTCCACATGCAATACTTTGCATTCGCTGCCATTGACCAGGTCTGCTTCTGAGCACAGGTGTCAGGCTGGGTGCTCATCCTCCTGCTCCCTGCTCGGAGCTCTGAGCTGTCCCCAGGGCCCTTAACTCATCACAGGTCGGGAGGACCTATCCCAGCGTGGCCACCAAACCAATCATCCTGGACTACAGAGACTGAGGGGGTTCTGGGATGTGCAACCTAAGTGCTAAAATCAAGAAAGTCCCTCTCTCCTGATCCCTGTCCTGTACTTATTCCATTCCTGGCACTTCTTCTGCGGCCTGTCCTAGTACCTGGAACATAGTAGGTGGGCAGGAAATATCTGTTGCTTGAATGAAGGAGACAAAATCTCACATGGCGAGCATGACGGTCTCCCGCCTCCTGCCCAGAGTCACGACAGATGCTCTGAGCGGGACTCCTAGGGGATGCTAGCTCACGTGCACTGTCCAAAGCAAAAACCCAACTTCTCAAGCTGCCAGCACTGGGATGAAAACAAGTGGAATCTTCTCTGATAGCTGGGGCCTCCTCCGAAAGCCCCAGAACAAGCCTGACCCCCAGCTCCCCTGAGCTCCTATGGAAGCACCCAGCTTTGCCACCTCTCCTGCAGCCCCCTCGCTTCCCTCATGGCCCTCAGGAGGTACCCATGGGGTTGTGTCCCGAGGTAGCTACAGGCTTCTGGGTTCAGCTTCTGCTTGGGGGACATCCTCCAGGACGATGTTTAGCTTATTTTTTGAGTCCCTACCCTTTCTACAGCAGTGTCTCTGGGAAGCATGGCTCATCTTGCCCACTACCTACCCTTTAGACTGCTATTGGCCCAACCAATAAGGCCAGTGTGGGTTGGGGAGCTGGGTGGCTCCCAAGACAGGAGGAGTACCTGTCCTCTCCCACCCAAAAGTAGAGACAGAAGAACTGTATTCATAATAAAAACAGTGCTGGTCATCTATATGAGGGGGGATGCAAAAAACCCTGGAATGTATTTATTAAAAATTGTATGTATATTCCTACATGTTTAAATTTCATTCACATTCAAAGAACTCTCTGTTTGATGCAATACACCTATCGAGATGCTTTTTCTGCTGCTCAAAACAGTTTGGAACTTATCAGTTTTGATGCCTTTTAGTGCTTCTGCTGTTTTTTGTTTCACCTCTTTGGTATCTGGGAAGATGTTTCCCTTTGAGGATGTTTTTCACCCAGGGAAACAAAACAAAGTCACTGGAGGTGAGATAGGGTGAATAGGGAGGGTGGGCACAGGGGTTCTCAGTGCATGTGGGCAGGTATGTTGTCATGCTGCACGTTGTTTGTATAAATCACCTATCGTGAAATGGGCAAACGCCTTGAGTCTCCAAAAAAATTGATTGAAGCCAAACGCAGCCTCTCACGGCAACACCAGCTGGTGCAGTGATGCAGATGGGTTCCTAGAACACTCACCTAGCGGGGGAGCCTTGTACTAGAAGGACCTGCTCTCCAGAAGATAATTTCCATTTTTGGGGGGGTCCCCTCGTAATTCATTAAGGGTAAAGAGTTTGAAGTGCATTGTTTATTTAATTCCCCCCAAAATGCTGTTAGAGACTTTTATTATCTCCACTGTTTTTATATATAATGTATTTATATTTTTAAAATACTTAGGTACTTGTATTCTCCACATGAGAAAACTGAAACTGAAAATCAAGTGACTTCCTGAGGCCACAAAATAACAAGTGGGAAAGTAGAATTTGAACCTTGAACACGTTTGCATCTTAAGTCACTTCCCTTACCTCTGTGCCACATCACTACCAACTCTTAGGAACCAAAGCCCAAATCAGAATGACAATTGACCAGGGAACCTCCAGCTCCAGGAATGGGGACTCAGTCATGGGAAGTGTGGAATTCTGGGGCAGGAAAAGTACTCCTGGGCCTGGGGTGCACAGCTGACGTCCAGTCACTTAGATGGCCTTTGGGCAAATAGCCAGGGAGGTGGAGGTGAGGAAGTCTGGCCTAGGAGACAGATACCCAGAGCAGCTGCTTTTCCTGAAGCCGGGGAGAGAAGATTTGGTAGCAAGGCCATTGATTGCTAATTAATCTCGAGGGAGCATGGACCTGTCTTGTCCATCACTCTGTCCTACAACTTAGAACAGCGGCTGGCCCATGAGAGGTGCTCAAGAAATATTGGCTGGTTGGATGAATGTGGGATGGAGGGTCTGGAATAAATGAATGAATAAAATGGTCAATGAATGAGTCTTCATGTAGAAATTACTATGAAAAGGAGGGAGGGCCAGAAGGAAAGATTTTCCTACCTGTTGCTTTCTGCTGAGGTAAACAACCTGGGTTCCTCCTCCGCAGGGGTGCCATGGAACACAGTGGTCTTTGCCCAAACCTCCGACCCAGTGACATCTGGAGCCAGCAGACAGTTAACACAGCATTCTTCATTTCCAGCACCACTCGCCAGCCCTGTGGGTAGGTAATTCTAAAGACCATTAACAACCAGCGTTTGTTAAGTCCTGCCCTCCTGCTCTGCATGGTGCTGCTGTACATGTGTCATTTCATTGCATCTTCACAACAGCCCTGCATTGTTATCCCTATAGGATACAGGAGGAGACAAGTCTCAGAGAGGTTAGGTGACCTACCTCAGGTCACACAGCAAGGAAGTAACAGAGCCGGGATTCAAATCCAGCTGAGTCTACTTCTAGTTTCCTCCCACCGTGCATTTTGTTTCCAGTCCTGTGGAGGTTGTAATTGGCTTAATTTTAGGGAGGGGAGATAATGGGTGGCCAGGAAGTGTGTTGGACCTGAGGTCTTTGTGTGGACTCTGGTTTCCTCTGCCTTATGAATACTGGCTTCCTTAAGAGCAGGCAGGAGAGAGACAGCGTGCCCTTATCCCTCCCCCTGCTGGGATACAACTGCCCACACCTTCGGCTGGTAGGAACTAGCACAGGCAAAAAGGAGGAATTTGAGGCCTGAGCCCTATTTGGGTTCTTCCTGCTGCCCTCCACTCCTTGCTCCCAGAGGATGGGCCTTCTCTACCCCTGGAGTCTAGATTTCCCCTATATTTGGACAATACTTTATAATCAGCACAGCACAACAGTGAGCAGCAGGGACATGGGTGCCCAACGGTGGGCTCAAATCACTCCCCTGCTACTTCCTGGACCAGTGAGGAAAGGGCTCTGAGCCTCCAGTTTTGTGTGTGTCATGTGGGAATAAAGGATAGTTGTAAAATCTAAAGTAAATTAGATAAGGCCTCCTCAATAATGGTTCTCAACTGGGTGTGATTCTTGCCTTCTGGGGACATTTCCAATGTCTGAAAATACTTTTGGTTGTCACTTCTGGGAGGACAGGGGCTACTGACATGTAGTGGGTAGAAGCTAGGGGGGCTGCCTCTACCGGTTCTTGCTTCTACCAGTCATGCCGCTCTTTCAGGTAGAGTGCTCAGTCCCCATCGTCGTCTGTGCCGGGGTTCTTGGCCCGGGGGCTGTATCTCCTTGGGGATTTGGTCCCAGTGTTCTCCTTCCAGCTGCCCATCTCTGTCAGGGCCTCTGGGAACACTGACATTGGTTCGTGAAACATGCCACTGAGCCCTCTTCAGTACTCCAGTTCCCAAACCTGCTCTATCTCTTTAAATGCTTATACAATGGTGACCTGATAGAAATCAGTCCTGACAGTCCCTGCTGTCTAGATCCGGCAAGCTCTCACCATTCTGAGCTTTACTGTTTTGAGATTTCACTCCTTACTAGTTGGAGGGCAGAAAGCCAGCTTGTAACCCCAGCTTTGGACTTTTTTAAAATCAGAATTTTCTCAGAAAGAATGCTCAGTTCAGAGAACGAGTGAGCTGATAGATGTATGATGATGTATCCTGCATCCGAGATGGTTGGTGCTGCATCTTTCATTGCCTCCTATAGACACCATCGTGCAAAACTCAACAGCACCGTAGAAGGAGGTGGTTTAGAGGTAGCTGGGGAAACTCAGGTACTGGAGAGGGCCACCTGTACCACAGATGCATAGGAAAAAAGGATCTCATCCACATTACCTCTGTAGTCAGTGTCCTGAGAAGGTGTTAATGACGTGACGGTGGAGAGCTTAGGTTGGAACGCATTGCTAGTGTCAAACACGTAGTATATATTTGCATATACAGGGTCTGAAGAAGTAACACCCCTTTTTAAGTGGTTAAAATATTGTTATGTTACAGAATTACATACTTATAGTTTTGTAATAAAAGATTTGGCATAGATTACCAGCTCATTAAAAAGGGTGTTACTTCTGCCAGACCCTGTATTAGTTCATTGAATAGCAAAGGACTTCAAGGCGTTGTTATGCAGAGTCAACGAGGTAATGCATATAAACAGAGGGTCTGGCACAGAGATCCTGAATACTTTTATCTCATCCTTACCTCCATTACTCCCCACCCACTGGAGGTGGCAGCTTTCTGCAGGACAGATTATCTACAGACATCTAAGGAAGCTGATGTTCTCCATAGCTCAGCAGCACAGCACAGCCATGAGCAGTAGAAACTTAACACATGTGAATGAATCAATGAATTTGACTTTATTGGGATGCATTCATAGTATACTTATGCTGAAGTTGTGCTATTACTGAGTTGAATTCACTCATGCATTGATTCACTCATGCAACAAAGGGACACAAGACACTGTGATATATAGGTGAGACACAGATTCCAAAGACTTTCTTTTTGTCCTTTAAAAGTGACTGGTCTTTTGCAATATATCACCTAATGATTGAGAGACAGTATGAGAAGTATGGTTAGAGAGATACAAACTGGTGGAACAGAGAAGAGGATCGTCCCACCGGAAAGGGTTCCTCTTTTAGGGTCCTGGATCCAGTTTCCAATGTGTACATATTAGAGGGCTTCCCACACAATACCCAGTAATTCTTGGATACCAACAGTTCTGATCCTATTTACCCTGAGATAGTGTCAAGGGTCCACAGGTTGAGAGCTCAGTTCTACAAGATTGCCCAACCCTCACAACACACATTTCAGATGCCAGATGTAAACCCAGGTGTAACCTGTGCTCCTGACCAAACTGGAGGTTCCAATGACCTTTTCCAACTCGGGAATGCCATTCATAGGTCCAACTCGTCACCTGTACTTCTGACCAACTGGCTGTAAATCAGAGGTCCCCCTGCCTTCTCCTGAAAGGTCCAACCCTCTAGTCACATGATTGGTTCCCCTGACAACCAGTCCTCATCCTTAGGTGTCCTAGGGACTTCCCAAAAGACACATCATTAACATAACAGAAGACACCTAGATCCCTCTCTTCACTTAGGAAATTTCAAGGGTTTTGGGAGTTCTGTGCCAGAGGTGGGACCAAGACCAAATACATGTATTTCTTATAAATCACAATATCACAGCTTGAAAGAAGTCTACCCAGGGGAGAAGATGCTTAAGGTGCATATTTAAAAAATAAACTATAAAAGTAAAACAAAAATGAACAGTGATATTTATCTTCTCAGACTTTCCTGAAAATTCCAATGTTCTAAAATGAGTTGGTATTAATTTTGTCTTCAGAAGCAAAAAATAAAAGACATTGGAAATAATGTATGTTCATTGTAGAACACGCAGAAAATTCAGTAAAGACAAAACATGAGTACAGTAACTTAAGCTGAATGTTAATTAATGAATATGTGCTCATTTGTGAAAGAGATATAGTGATAATTGCAGATGGAATGAAAAGATGAGTGAAGAATTGTGATTTGTTTGGCTGGGGAACTGTAAGAATGTAGCTGTGGCTTATAGGGGACAAGTGGAAGGTTGTTGTGGGAGGTACAGCGAGGGCAGGTTTTTTTCAGCATCAGCATTATTGACATTTAAAGCTGGTTAATTCTTTGCTGTTGGGGTTGTCCTATGAGTTATGGGGTAGTTAGCAGCACCCCTGGCCGCCGACCACTAAATGGCAGTAGGATACCACTAGTTGTGACAAACAAAAATGTATAGACATTATTAAATATTCTCGGGGTTGGGGGAGTCATACTTGGTTCTGAACCACCAGGGGAGAGAGAGAGAGAGATTATAAAGAACATGATAAACTAAGTAATTTTATCTTGTAGGCAGTGAGATTCCATTTAAAGTTTGGTTGGAGGAAACTGGATGGTCAGATTTTCACTTCAGGGAAATTTCTGTGGTTGTGATATCCTTCCCTCTCTCTTGCCCAAATCTGAATCTTCCTGGTCAGCGGAGTTGCCCAGTTTCCCCCAACCTTCCCTACACACAGCAGCTCTTCTGGACCCAGGTTTGTCCAGCAGAAGCACAGAGATGCCTCCTACATTTCCCACACCAGGAATCCCAGGCAGCCCAGTAGCCCTGCAGCGCCTCCACTCAGAGGATGATTCTTAAAACTGCACCCCAAGAGGCAGATGTTGACCCATCCATGCTTGAACCCACAGGCCTCCCTGGATCAACTGCTCCTACCCTCTCTGTGTCAACAGGGGAGGGCAGCACTGAAGCCACACTGCAGGTGGATTCTGGACCCACAGGAACCAGTTTGCCACAGGAGATACCTGAAGGGGTAACCATGGTGAAGGGAAGCGTCCTGCCCTTTGCTACTCTAGCTAAGACCGCAGCCAGTCCTGCATCTTCGGCTCAGGGAAGACCCACCCAGTCCTTGGCAATGACCTACTCTGCCCTCCCAGAACCAATCTCTAGAGAAACTGCAAATTCAGAACAAAGAACCAGTCCATCATTGAGTCCCCAGGAAACTGGAACTTCTTCCAGGAATTCCTCTACTAAAAGGATGGTTCCAGAATTCAGTTCTCTAAGGACCAGTTCCAATGTTGGTGCATTGGCCAGAGAAGGATCTACAGACACACACATTGCAGAGACGACCAATGACCAAGTCACAGGTAAGGGCACTGCTGTCACTGATATCTCAACAATAAAAGACAATACAAAAGGTGGCACCTGGGGCATAAAACATCTTTCTGCAGCAATCCCAGCTTCACCTGGGACTAACACAGTTTTCATGGTTTCCAAGAAAAATGTCACAGAGTCCATGATTTCATCTGAGAACACAACTGCTGACTCACAAGCTCCAGAAAACGCAAATCCATTGTTCAGGAATTCAACTTCTTCCCTATTTGAACCATCATCTATAAGGACTCCAAATAGCTGGGGTAGAAATAGCCTGGCACCAACTCCTTTTAACACCAAACATTCATTCTCCTCTCCTAAACCGAGCGCTGGAGGAGACGTAAAGATGAGCACCAGTGATCCTCTGCTGTCATCTGCCTCAGCTCTTAATGATAAAGTGTCAGGGTCCAGCACCTTCTTAGTCCAGAGCATCAGCTCTGCCACAAACACAGAAGCCCCTGAGACTGCAGGGAAAACAGAGCTCAACTCAGCTGTCCCTTTGTCCATGACACTAAGCAATGCAGCAACAAGTGCTGAGAGAGTCAGAAGTACCACTTCCCCTCTGGCCCGTCCATCTCCGTCAGGGGAAGGGACAGCAGGCAGTGTCCACACCCTCAGCACTTCCTCTGAAACCACAGACACCCCCAGCATGCCCACAGCTGGGACTTTGGCTTCTGGAAGGTCAGGTGTTCCTTGGACCCTCAGCATCACCCAGGATACAGGAGTGATGGGCACATCTGGTTCTGTCTCACAGGAGACCCACAGCCATCTTTCCAGGCCTGGAAGTGACACAAGGGAAACCGTGAATGCTTCTGCATCTGCGCCTGAGACCTCCATTCCTGGAAGAGAAACTAAATTGGCTCCCTTGAGCCCGACCTCAGCTTTTCCTGCTAATGTCAGCAGGGTGACAAGAACAACTCAGGTCTCTTCATCCCACCGAGCGAGGGAGCTCGGGACCACACCCAGCCCTTCTGCACAGCCCTGTCCCCACTCAGCTGCCCCTGAGGGGGCTGAGCTCTCCAGGACCTCCCTTCCCACCGCGTCAGTAGCAGTGTTGCAGACCAGTGTAGGCACAGATCAACCCCTCACTGAAGCCCAGCACACACAGGGGACAGACGCAAGTACTGGCATGGCAACAGTAAAAACCCCAGGACTGACCAAAGTGCCGGCCTTTGCAACCCTTTCCACTGACGTCCCAGAGATCCCTGGATTCAGCCCCGGAAAGACCGTGTCTACCAGAGGAAAGTCACACGCAGAAACCTCTGCAGATGGCCTCGCCGCGGAAACCATCGCTGACCCAGCCACCGGTCAGCGCCCTCTCCCCGCTGGGATCTCAGTGACAGGAAGCAGCAGCACGGGGAGTGACTGGAGCACCGCCCCCCTGCCCACAGCAATGACCCCTTCCTCTGAGACCGCCACAGGTGTGCATCTGACTGTGACACCTGCCCAAATCACCAGCTCTCCCGCTGAGACCAGAATGGCTGAGAGTCCAAATGCCTCAGGAGGGACACACCCATCATTTCAGATGGTCTCTTCGACCTATTCATTGACATCCTCTAGAGGGACCCCGGATTCCAGGGAACTGAGGCGCCCAGGCCTGACATTACCGAACACTGGACGTCCGTTCTCTTCCCCTGAACCCATCTCTGCAGGGGACGTCATGGAAAACACCAGTGATCCTCTGCTGTCGTCTGCCTCAGCTGTTGATGATAAAGTGTCAGAGTCCAGCACCTTCTTAGTCCAGAATGTAACCTCTTCCATGACCATAGGGACCCCTGAGGTCAGAGAAAGAACTGAGCCCAGCTCAGCTGATCCTTTATCAGTGACACTAAGCGGCACTTCCACAGGCACTAAGAGAGTCAGAAGTACCACTTCCCCTCTGGCCCGTCCATCTCCGTCAGGGGAAGGGACAGCAGGCAGTGTCCACACCCTCAGCACTTCCTCTGACACCACAGACACCCCTGGCATGCCTGCAGGCAGGACCTTGGCTTCTGAATGGTCAGGTGCTCCTCGGACCCCCAGCAGCACCCGGGATACAGGAGTGATGGCCCCATCCCCCGTGGTCTCACAGGAGACCCACACCCATCTCGTCGTGACTGGAAAGGAGACCCAGGAAACCTTGAATAAATCTGTTTCTCAACCTGAGGCCTCTGCCGACAGGGTAACGACAACCCTGGCCATCACCTCTGTCCCTACCCAGGACTTCCCCAACATTGACGCCCAGACTTCCCTTCCAGCTCTGTTTTCCTCCCACCCCGTGATTGAGCTCAGAGACACAAGCAATGGTTTAGTGACAAACGTCACCAGTACAGCTGTTCCTAAACCCTCTTATTCCCCTAGAATCTCAGCTTTTGCTTCTACATCGATGGTTCCGCAGACCAACCCCGGCACGTTTAATTATTCCCCTGTACCTGGAAACACAGCTCCGCCTGAGGCTAGCCCCACATTTGCTCCCGGACCACCGTTAGTACCAACCACTGTTCCAGCCTCTGCCACTCCTCTCTCTGCTACTGTGGGGGTCACTAGGGTCACTTCTCCAACAACCAGCTCTAGGAAGAGGTCTCTCAGGCGACCATCAACAGCCACACCTGCAACGGAAGCCATGAGTGGCCCAGCCGCGGTTCCTCCGACAGTATCTGCCCATCTGAGGACCACAATGGGCCATGGCAGTGCAAGGAGCGTGGGAACCAGCCACCTGCCCACCGGGGCCACGGCTCCGTCGGAGACCTCTGCCGATCTCACCTCGTCCAAGGAAAGTGCCCCAGTCTCAATGTCTTCATCTCAGTCCCCGGGAGCTGCTAGCTCAAGCTCTCCGGGAAGAAGCCGTTTGGTCGGCCCACTTTCCGTGGGCCCCTACCGTTTGACCTCTGGGGGGATTACGGTTCCTGCAAGCCAGCCCCTAACTTCACAAACTGTTGCAATTCACTCACTCCCTGAGCCTGGCTCTGGCAGAAGCAACTGGCTCAGCTTTCAGTCCTCGTCTCCTCCTGTTTCTGCCATTCCTTCTGCCAAAGTCACAGTGACCACCACAGTTCCAACCCAGGGGGTCACCACAGGTGTGATAATGGAGATAGCTGAAACTAGTACATGGGACAAGGCCACCTTACCGTCCATGCCTGCCTTGTCACTCAGCAGTATCCCAAGTGCTGACACAGAGAGAAGCACCGCTCTTCCCCTCAGCCCTTTGTCTCCAGCCCCAGTGATGGAGTTTTCAGAAAGGACAGTCTCTACCCTCAGCCCCTCCCCTGACTCAACTAACATCTCCAGCATCGGTCTCAGCGCACACACCGGTCACACCAGTTCAGAGAGTCCCCACAACAGTAGCCTCCGTACAGCTCCAGCAGGATCTTACACACCCCTCCCAGCCCCCTCCACGGAGAGCACCTCTCCTGCGTGGATCGCGAACTTGGAGACTGCTGACGTTTCTTATTCTTCTGGGTCCCGATCTGAGCTGCCGGTTCCCGGGGAGGTGAGCACCAGTGGTACCTGGGCCTCCACCACTAGGTATTCCCAGGTTACAAGTTCAACTCAACTCTCTGTATCCCATGCTCTTAAGGAGCTCAGAACCACAGACAGCTATCCAGGAATAGGGTCCATCAGCCCGGCTGCTCTCCCAGAAGGCTCAAAAATTCCAAGGCCACCCTATCCTGCTAGCTCAGCCACAATGGCATGGACAAGTGCAGACACAGTGGAGCACTTCACTCAATCCCATGACACAAATCCTGCATTTGAGACACAGTCAACCCGAGCGCTAGTCCCTGTAGGAGCCTCCACCCTCTCTGCTATAGAAAGCAGCACATTGGAAGTGACCTCTGATGCCCTGGGGGTATCCTTGGCCCTGACTACCAGTGAACCCAACACAATTACATCTCTGCCCATGGAAACATGGCTGAGTACCAGCTCAACAGAAGAAATTGTCCCAACTGACCCTGATGTCTCAAGTCCAAGTTCATCCAACACATTTGCTACTTTTCCACATGTGTCCACACCTCCTCATAAACTTTCTAATCCAGGAGTAGGTATCAGTGCTCTCCAAAATACAGATTCAACTACCTTGGGCCAGCACCTAGAAGAACTCAGATTTTCAGGTATAACTGGGGACTTAACTCCCCTTCTGGCTACTGCCTCCCAAGAACTCACCGTGAGCCCCACACCAAGTCCATCCATATCACCAATTTATTCATCCTCGGACACTATAGCCATAGGTGTCACAACCCCAGAGAGTAGAAGCAACACTGATGTGTCTGAATCTAGCTTTCTAGGCCTCCCCAGCACCAAAGCCAGGAAGAATTCATCTCCACTGCCCCCATCTGCTCTTCCATCTGCAAAGACCACATCGCCAGCAGTGCTGACCACCCTGGTACTACACCCCCAGGCATCCAGAAAAAGACCCACACCATCAGAAGCAACAATGCCAGTCAGCTCCCTATCTCAGGATAAGACAGGCTCATCTCTAGAGTGGTCAACAAACATTCAGAGTCTTGCTGCCACTGTTAGCTCTGTGGAAACCAGCAGAAGGCTCACTCAGACCTCTGACCATAGAAAAACCACCATCGATCTGGGAACAAGCTTAGGTGCCAAGTGGCGTTCACCTTTGCCTTTGACTCCAAGCACTCCTGGGGCCCCCATTTCCTCTGAGGCAACCACTGCTGGGAGGCACAGTGGCCTCTTGTCAGAATCATCAGTGACCCTAAGAAGGGCTGGGCCAGGATCCTCTTCTCCAGTCTCCTCTGTGTCCCCTGAGATGACCACTCCATCAGTCACTTCCCCCACAATGGGGGAAACCAGAGGCTCTACCTCATTCTTCCCTCCAGTTAGGGAAATGTCAACAGAGAAACCACCAACTTTCTCTTTGGCCTCTGGACTGCTAGGCACAAGATCTCTCCCATCTCTCCCAGGGACCACACCTTCCACGGGTATTTGGGAGGATGCACGGACAAGCTCAGCCACCTCCTGGTCCAGCTCATCTTCTGAAGGAACAATACATCCTGCTAGTCACACCCCCGCAACCATTAGCAAGAATCCTGCTTCTTTTGATCTCTCCACCCAAGCAGGGCCCAGGGCCTCTTCCCTAGATTCCACAACCCCAACCTGGATCTCTTCAGAAGCAGGTAGCAACACTTGGGCACAGACAAGCCACACTTCTCCTGAGACTTTTTCCTTCTCAGGAAGCGCAGGGGCCAAACACACCAGCTCAGGAGTGAAGACTGACCTGGCTAAAACCCCACCAGGAGCACTGACTTCTTCTGAATCTAACAGAGAAGCCCCCTGGACATCCACTTCTCCACTGTCAGAGGCCCCACCCAACAGAGGTAAGACTTCTGGGTCGGGGAGTCCCTATGCCCCTGGTGTAGGGACATCCCCATGTATGAAAGTCCCTCATGGCTGACAAGTGACCCTTCAACACCAATGACAGCAGTTTACTCTGCAGGTATGATGGCTGCCACTTAAATTTGTCCCTCTAGGAACCTTGTTTGTTCTCTGATAAATTGTCCTTTTGCTAGAAATAGCCTAAGAAGTTGGTGCCACCTGGATTTCTCTTGAAAATGTTGGTCTCTCTGTTCTGTTTCTTCAACATGGGACCTAAATATTTCTAAGAACACAAGAGACCATTTTGTGTTCCAGAGATTTTTGTTAGTAGAGGATTCTTACTGAAAAAGGTCTGAGGCTAACATCATAAAAATTGATTAGGAATGGTTGATGTTTCCTGGAATGATCTTAACTGGGAAAGAGCTGCTGTATCAGAGGGTGTGATGCCATTAGAAAGTTAGCTCTGTGTCCTGGATGTTTTCCCATAAAGGAGACTGTTCTTGCTTCTCAGGAAGAAGTGATGGAGGCCTAGAGACTGACCAATATTCTTATAACCTAATGTTTCTGCATTTAACTTCTCTTTAAAGGCCAAACAGGAGTCTCCAAGATAGAAAAAAATAAGAGAGAGAAGATACTAAATTATATCGTCATTCCTTAAAAATAATATTCAGTGGTCAAGGTGTTTAGATTCTGGAAGAGGCACCATGGATATTTGGTGAATAAGGCCAGGTATGGGGAAAGAGTAGTAGACATAGAAAAGGAGGGGCAGAATCTCATATTTTCTGTCAGAATTGGGGTTTGTTAAATGTTCTCTTAGCACAAACTCAGAGATCAATCCGATAAGCATAAAAACCTCACTGTAACCATTAATACTTCCTGAGATCACAGGTACATTTTTTAGAATGTGGAAGTTTGGGTGGGAGTACAATTACAAACTAGATTTCCTCAAAAGAAGCAGGAATTATCTTCTTCATTCATGGACAAGCAGGAACCCCAGTTCTGCTATCCTGTCATATTTTTTCAAACAACCAGGTGATCCTGTCACAGATTTGTCCAACAGCACCCAAAAGATATCAAGAGGCACTGACATATCCACCACCCTAGGCTTCAGGGAGCCCACCAGTATCCAAGGGGCCAGACCACTAAAGAAGAAAAAGGGATTGCCATTGGACCATACACCACTGAAACTGCTGCCCTTCAATCCAGTGACCTCACAGGGACCACAGCTACAAGGGGCAGAAGTACAGCAAATATCCCGATGTCTTCCTACTATCCAGAGCTACAGATCCAACTGAGTCATTATCTGACATGACCGTGGGTACAGAAAGTAACACCAATTTCACTTCCCCAGATGATATTACCCCTGGATATATCCCTCTGCCCTCCTGGAGTTAACCTAGAACACCTGTTGCTTTTGGAGAGAGATCCAGCATACCTCTGACCCCCTGTTCCTGGGATTGGTTTCTCTTCTCCTGAGATTGGCTCCATTGATGGGACTAGGATGAGCACCAACTTCTGACACCATCCTCCATAACTCTAGGTGCTGATGTTCCAGGAACTGACCCTAACCCAACCATGTGATCACCAAAAGTACAATCTCAAAGAAACCTGTGCCCACCACAGGGATGATTTTAGTCCACCTGTCCTTTCTTCCATTGCTCTGTATAAAATTCCAACAACAACTATACCAGTTATGATTTTGTCTTATTTATCTGCTTTTGTAAAGGCAGAGCAGGCAGAGAAGAATAGGCACAATGGGAGCGAGTCATGATGAAACCATTTCACTCAGAACACTTGATAGGTCAGAGGGTTCAGGCACTATGAGCTCCTCCATTTATATCATAGCCTCAGCCCTCCAATCCTCATCTGAGACCTACATTGGGGAAAAAGAAGAAACCCCTAAGGATGCTTCAGCAACAGTGGCTCCCACTGAGGCCTTAGTTTCTAGCAAAGAAATCCAAGCCACTCTTCTAGCTTTACCACCATTTTTAGGATCAATCCAAAAGAAGAAGTCAAAACTATGGATAGCATTCAACCAATGAAGGCCACCATAGGATACCCTGGAATAATATCCATTGATGGATCTCCCTATCTACCCATCTCCCAGTCACTTGGATCTCCCTAATTACCTATCTCCCAGTCATTTGGACAAGCCCAGTTGTAGATACCTACACCACTCACTGGTAAAGCATCTCTTTACTAGAAATTCCTTCTGCAAAAGAAACACTGTTATCCCACGCAACAATCTCTTGGCCAATCTCTGCATCCAAACCTCATGCTGGCCCTCCAGCTGCAACTACAACCAGGAACATGGTATCACCAGCAGTTCAGACACATGAATACATGACACACACACCAAATATATGTAAGACCAGTACTTTTGGGCCTAAGATCCGTAGTCCTTCAGCTACTGCCGAAGCCAGGGGGCTTCCATTGGTTTTTGAAAGATTAGAAAAACATTGGCGTACAGAAATATGGAATCAGAAGTAACATCAACTTTGCACATTTCCACAGGTCATTATGAGCATTCAAGTGCAGAAGTAGAGATGTTCCTGTCCACTTCACAGCCTGGCCAATCCACCATGAGCTTCACCAGTGC
This sequence comes from Lyroderma lyra, assembly GCA_004026885.1. Taxonomy (NCBI): domain Eukaryota; kingdom Metazoa; phylum Chordata; class Mammalia; order Chiroptera; family Megadermatidae; genus Lyroderma; species Lyroderma lyra. The sequence goes on from PVJL010011126.1 coordinate 22,665, forward strand.
CTCAGAAGGAAAATCCGTATCTCTGTCAGAAGAGCCAAAGATTAATAACTTCATCACAGAAGCTGCCTCTTCACCTGGGATTCCATCTGAGCCTTCATCTCATACTAGAGTGACTCGCCGGGGTAGCTATAAAATTTCCACTCCAGTTGTCACAAACAAAAGGCAGTGGGAGACAAGCTCACCTCTCATAACCATGCCTCGTGGAGAGGAGAGTTTCAGCACTAAGGACAGTGGCCAGGCATCGGGGTCTATCACAGCTGTCACAGACACAGCTGCCAACTTACATGTTACAGGTTTGCCTAAAGTCAGTTCTGCAAGAAAGACACATTCTTCCTTAGTAATGATCACTGCATCAGGCCCTACCCAACACCCTACAATTTTCAGTGAAACCAGTTTGGATACCCCATCATCTTCTTATTCAGCTAGCATCACCAAGGTCAGCACAAGTCTGAGAACTTTGAGTCCAATGGACACAACTACATTTTATCCCATCACAACTTCTTTGGATGATCAGCAAGTGGTCACCTCATTCCCTGAGATTTCAGGTGTAAATCAGACTCCCCAAAGCCCCGAACTAACAACACTTTATGTTTCCATTACTTCTTCTGAGAAGCCAGGCATGCAGACTGACAGAAATGACTCCTACCCCACTTCTCTTCATGACCCTGCCTCTACCTTGAACTTGACAACTAGAGAATATTCATCATCAGCAACTATCACCAGCTCAATGACTCACAGAGACACAAGTTCCCAGGGACTCATGTTGGAGCCTGTAACTAGCCCACTCATCTCAATACAGGAATCCTCAGCACCAGTAAGAATGACCCTTCCTGAAGTGACACTAACTGTGAGTACAAGTTCCAAGGGATATAACCTAAAGCCTCCTACAACAGGGATGACAGCTTCACCCATTTCTAGGAGTGAGACACAAACAGCCTCCATGTCATCAATGACCACTGAGATAAGAGGAGTCTCTGCCAGCTTGTTGGGGTTCAGTGGAGCTGATCTAGTGAAAACCACATCTCCATTGAGTGTGAGCACCGAAACTGGGAACAGTTCATCTCCAAGTTGGATCGACACCCCCATGGAAAAGCTGGCTGATTCTGAGACCACCACAGGCATAAAGGGAATACATCCTTCCCCAGATGCAGTGGTATCCTCTGTGTGGGCAGCAAGTGCTAGAGCTGATCTACATTCTGTCCCCACCCACTCCGAATCACACAAGGTCACACTGCCAGTGGTTACTGCCTTAACCATGGAGACGGTCAACACTGACTCTTCAACTTCTGCTTTCCCTAAATCTGTGAAGACTGAGGCAGAGGCTGTTTCTTCACAGACTCATGGACTGAGGGAGACCTATACTGAGGATTCTAGCAAAGCCACAGACACAATCATGGTCTTTTCCCAAGTGTCCAGTGCTGAAGTCACCACCTCTGAGGTCACTTCCTCTGACAGAATATCTAGCCCAGACTTTACTCAGTTGGTGGGTGGCACTGACATTCCTATAGGAACTGAAATCAATCATTCTACCTCCTCTCCTGTGGTGGATTCTTCACACATGACTTTGACCACACCAATTCCATCCAGGGCTACAACAAAGAGTACGCTCACTCTGGACACAAGAACCATAGCCTCCTGGGAAGGGACTCCCTCTGTTGAGACTTGGGGCTTTCCACTCTCAGAGATGACCACTCCTATGAATAGAGGTCTAGAGGCCCAGCCACAGACAAGACCTTCCTTTGGAGAAGAGACCAAATCCCTCACTCCCCTGGTACCTGTCCTAAGCTCAACCTCAGCTTCTTTTATTTCCTCCAAAGCAGAGAAATCTAGAGCCCCCAGTTCTCTGCCTGCTTCAGGACTGACACCATCTACATCATCCACAAATATTCAATCCCAGAAAGTCATGGCTTCACCAGGCATTGGCACCCCAGAAGATTCCCCTCAGTACTTGGGCACTGCTACAGAAGAGGGTAAGACCCCTGAGATGGACAGCACCACATCAGTGGCCAGGCCATCAAAGGCCATCACAGATGGCATAGCTAAGACTATGGCCACCAAAGAGAGCACCCCAAATGTAGAGCCCAGTTCAATTCCAGTTCCTGATAACTCCATCCTTTTTACAGATAAGAACTTAGTTCCTGACTTTCTTTGCTTTGGGGTTCTAAGGTTTGGTAGATACAATTGAATGAGGAGAAGAGAAAATTCATTCTGAGACTCCATTTTCTGTTTCCACATATCTTGTAGGATCATTCTACTCTCTCTATGCAAGTAGTGACACTACCAGCATGGTTGGGCCCAAATTCAGTTTCTTCAGTCAAAGCTTATCTTTCCCCTTCCCAGATATGAAGCGTTCATGGTACTAATTGTAAAAGGATGATAAAAGGAAATGATGAAGTGGGTAATCAAGACATATTATTTGTATATGTTGACTAATACGATATAATAATTCATTATATTATTATTTTACTTAACAGAGAGTTCAAATGTGGGAGGGAAAAATTAACCAATGGTGGTTAATTAACGTAAGTGATGGAGACCAAATATTACCAAATGTAATATTTCAGACCAATAAATTTACTAGTCCCACCATCACCAATAAGTTCTTCAATAATTTTGATCCAGACTATCTTATGGGTTTGATTTCATGCTGACAAGAGAATTATTCCTTACATTGTGTCTCCTCAGATACAGATGAAATGCTGAGCCAGTGTCTCATGAGAATATTTCTCATGGACACACATTTTGAGGCAACGCTAGGATGTCACTTTCATCCTTTTTCCTTCAGGGCTTGAGGAGTCTGCAGTGACCATCACCATGGAGCTGAGAGAGGGGTCACATGGAGGCACCACGTGGTCAATGGATCTCATGTCTCTGGAGACTCGCAGTGGTCTGGGTATGTATGATCATCTGTGTACACTCTGCTTAAGTCTTTTCTCCTGGTCTCTGGAGTAAAATAATTGATTGTCCTTGTACCAGGTTCTGCTAGGTAATCATAATTTTCTGCTGTTGTACCCAGAGGCTATTGATAATAAACTTTAGGGAGGTTGATTGACTTCTAAGATGAAGCACTTCTACTTAGTAATTTATACAACTATGTTCAAGAACCAATCACTTAGGCCTTAGGAACAGACATACATCTCTATAAATCATCTATTTATGAAGGTCTTTCCTAAATCAGACATCCTTACTAAGATCAGGGATTGCCATGAGCAGGTTTACTCTGTGAGACAACTCATTGCTGAGATGATTAAAATACAAGATAAAAATTTATCATCCAATGTTATGGCTCTTAATACATGGAACACAGTTGAGAGAGGATGTCCACCTGAGGTGCTTAGGTCGGTGAGTACAGGTGTCCTGGTTCCTGACAGCAGTAGTTTGTCATGTCCTTCCGTACTACAAACTGCAATGATTTTGTCTTTTCTGAATGAGAGAGGTGAAGGAATATGAAAATATATAAGAAGTAAGATGCCTGGATCTACCTCTTCCCCTAACCTGTTAAAACCAAGCCACAAAGCAACTTTTCAATTAGATGAGATCAGGCATATCCAAGGATCTAGGGCCCTAGACTACTTTTAAGAGTTAGACTCATAGTTCTGAGGTTTAGGGGAGAAAGGTAGATAGTAAGACTGAAATAGCTTGATTCATGATGGACCCAAGGAGGAAAACTGGAGCAAGAGCAGGGAGAGGTTTCCTCTGTTTCTGGGCAGAATCTTTACCCTCCACTAAGACATGAGATGTGTAACAGAGGGCCACATGGAGGCCACACTGACATAGACTTATGGTGCCAAAATTAGCTCGGTAAGCCAGTTATAGAGTAAGCTCATGTACCCACCATTAGACACAGGGCTGGGTAATATGAGTCTGCCATTTAGAGGAGTAGAGGGTGTGTCCAGCTGATTTGTGAGAAGGGAAGAAGGAGAATCAAAACCAGAAGAAACTACCTCCTTGAAAACTTCCTAACTGAAGAGCTGTTTCAGTCACAGGCCTGCCCACCAGAAGCCCAGAAATATCTGGAGATAACATAAACCCAAGCCTGCAGGAGCCCAGCAGCAGGGCCACTGTGCTGCCTTCTCTTAGGGAAGCTAACAATGACTGCTCCCATGGAGACCACTATGGGACCAACCACACTTCAGTCCATGGCCACAGGGAGTGGCAGCAGCAGACTCACTCACATGTCCCCAAGAACCATGGTGCCATCAGCCTCCTCTACAGAAATGGTGGTAGCTACAAAGAGGGTCTTACCTTCCCCATCTCGAGCTGAGGCTGGGATCAGTACATACTCTGGGACACCAGAAGGGACCAACCAGTCCAGAGGAACAGTGTCCTCCCTCCTCTCAAAGTCAACTCCTACAGGGAATGTTCAGCGAGTCAGCTCAGTTCTGACTCCTAAGACAACTGAATGGCCTTGGCCACATGGCTTGGCTCCACTGGGGGGACCACAGTGGACACACATGTCCCTTTGAGCACATCTTCCATTGGCCTTCAAGACTCTGCAACAAGTGTAGTTAAAAATGCCAAGGGAACCATAAGCCCAGTGACAGGTAAATCTGAACTCAGAACCATGATGTAGGTAAGTGCCACAGTCATTCCTTCCATGGCCCTGAGTGACAAGACAATGACAGCTGAACAGCAGGCACGTGAACCTGTGAGAGAGGTGTACTCATCTTCTAGCCCATGGTCAGAGCATACACATGGAAGGGACCTGGCACTGAGTGCCTCCTCTGTGGACACAGACATAGCTGTTACCACCCCTAGAGCCCACATTACTCCAACAGGACCTCGGACTTCTGATAAATCAGATGACTCAGCTACCATGAGCCTCATCCATGTAATGAGACAGAAATCTGCTTCCTCCTCTTTAGTGGGTCCCAAGTCTGAGTCCATCTCAAGATTGGAGACCACTGACACTACATCTTCACCCGGGGCCCTTTCTGTGGCATCATCACTTGCAGGACTAACAAGCAAGTGTCGGGCCCTCACTCTAAATCAGAGACAATTACTGAAATCTTATGTTGACAGGGAGGGCACAGACAGACTTATGATGATATAGGGTCCTTTTGTTACAGTAAGATAAAGGATCATGATCCTTGGTTAAAAAGTGGTCCCCAGGAGACGTGCCCTTGGAGGTTTGAGTTTTCCTTACCCCCATGGCAGTTAGATATTCTTTTCCACAAGGACAGGAACAATAGTCAGAGAGGGAGATTAATTTGAAAGATGATGAAGCTAAAGAAAAAGAATGATCCTCCTCCCCACCACCCCCTTCCACCACCTGACTGTCCTCTTCCTTCTCAAATATAAGTCCTTAAATGGCTTTGTGGTGAACTGCAGTTTGGGAGAGCTAGAGGAGGCTGGAAGCTGCAAGCTGAGACTGGGTTAGCAAAGGCAGCAAAGCCAGGTCCATCACATCCTACCTTGTACAAAGAGCCCTTGTATTTAGGGCTTGGGGGACACTGAGCTCCAGGTGACAATTTCTCCTGAGCGAACAAGATAGGTCAGAGCTCTTACTGAACTAGATCCTTGGGGATGGTCAGTTTGTTCCCTGGTGTCCAGAGGCTTGAAGTGTGGCATGGAAGCGTTAACATTTTCTGGGGAATAAGGAAGTCACATGAATTGAAATACCAGGAAGAAATGAATGATACTGTCACAGAAGGACTCCCCTTCTTTATGATTTGCATATTTCCTACCAACTCACTTTCTAATCACAGGAATGCCCACAAGAAGCACAGAAATGGTTACAGCTCTCAGAGCCATAAGCTCCAAGGAGTCCAGCATCAGCCCAGAGACTAGGTACACTGTGGGAAATTCTTGGGAGGCTTCAACAGTGACTGTCCCCATGGAGACCAAGGTGGGATCAGTCATCCTTCAGTCCGCAGCCACAGGGAGTGGTAGCATCAGCCTCCCTCACCTGCCCATAGGAGTCATGGCATCAGGGAAGTCAACAACAGAAGGGACAGCAGCTACAGAAGTGGCATTACTCTCCCAATTCCCATCTGAGCCTTGGATCAATCCCTATTCTGGGACTCCAGAAGGGACCAGCAAGTCAATGGGCACAGTGTCCCCTGTCCCTCTCGAGTCAACATTTAAAGGTAACACAGGGACTGGTCAGCAAAGCAGCCCTGTTCATATTACAAGGGCAACTGGAATGAATTTCTCCGTTGGCTCCACTGGAGAAACCACAGTGGACACGCATGTCTCTCCGAGCATATCTTCCACTTTCCTTGAGGATTCTATGGGCATCTCAGACTCTCTGACAACCCAGAAGATAACTACAAGCTCGGTGGCAGATAAATCTGAATTTATAACTAAGACATGGGTCAGCACCACAGTCATTCCTTCCATTTTCCTGAGTAAAAAGCCAATGACAGCTGAACAGGCAAGTGAATCTGTGGGTGATGCCTATTCATCTGCTAGCTCATTGTCAGAGCAGGTAGCTGGCAGTGACTTGACACTCAGTGCCTCCTCTGGGGCCACAGACACATTAAATACAACACCCACAGAACAAACCACATTAGCATTTCTGACCCCTGAAAGCCAAGCCACTACCAGCCTCACTCATGCCTCAGGAGAAAAAATGAGCTCTTCACCATCTATCACATTCCCTTCCGTAGAGTCTAAAAGTCTGGGGGCCACCACAAGTGTAGTGACTAGTACTATTGCCTCTACTCCTGAGCAACTGTCACAGATCTCACCTGCTGCAGGAGTGAGCATCATGGATGTTACCACAGCCCACACTTCAGGTGTCACCACAACCATTACCACCATGGGAACCAACTCATTCCTGACTACCACGCCCAACCCAGAGGGCAGTGTGAGCACCGTGGAAAGCACCCTGGCTATGGAGACCAGCACGTCTGCCCTAGAATACCCTCCCACCTGGTCATCCACAACTGCATCTGTCCCAACAGCAGGCCCTTGGACTATCATAGACATGGCTTCAGTCTTGGAAGTCATGGAGTCTCCTGGAGCAACTTATGTGATGGGTACAACTTCATCCTTAGCATCAAACACTGACTCCAGCTCTGAATCTACTCCCCATGGCCTTGTGACTATCACTGGAACCAGCCTAGCCATTCCTTCTTCCCATGCTTCAGCTGAAAAGACAGAGGCCAGCACAAGTAGACCATTGAGTCCTTCAAACACAACTACATCTACCACCATCTCAACTTCTTCTGATGTCAAAAAGATAAGCACCCCAGTTCCTGAGATTTTAAGCATAAGTTGGACTCCTAGTAGAAAAGAAACAGAAACTCTGCCTGTTTCAATGGCTTCCACTGACCATGCAAATACAAAGATGCACCCAAATATCATCCCATCCACTCTTCTGCCTGATTCTCTGTCCACTCTTGACTGGGACACTGGGAGGTCTGTGTCATCAGCTGCAATCACTACTTTAGCTCCTCAGCAGGGCACAACAAATGCAGAACTCCCTTTGGAGAACATGCTCAGCCCTACTACATCACAGCTGCCATTCTCTACAGGGGACATTACAAGTGGGGCCACACCTATTACAGTGCTAGGTAGCTCTGGAGTAATTTTATCAGGGAGGCCAGATCTTGCCAGCAAAGAAGCAGAGAAGAGTTCTACCCAGCTTCTTGCCACAACTTTAGGACATGTATCCAGACCAGAAGCCACAGCTCTAGATGTGCTTTCTCATACAGTAAGAACTCCAGATCCAACTTTCCGGGGACAAGGGCTAAGGACTCCTACAACAGAGGCAAGAGCTACATCTGACCCCTGGATGGGGGAAGAACACTCAACTTCAAGTACATACATGAACACTGAGATGGTAAATGTCTCTTCTGTCTCAGGAGGGGCCATCGAGGAGATTACTGACTCTCCAGGCTCATTAAGGTCCACAGATCTATTGAGCATAAGCTTAGAATCTGGTACAACTTCATCTCCAAGTTGGACAAATAGCACATCTGAGACAGTAGCCACTTCTGAGCCCACCACAGACAAAGAGGTAGTTTACCCTTCTACAAACACAGTAGAAACAACAGTGTGGGCCACAAGTTCTGAATATGACCCTCATCTCACTGTCCCAGCCCCTTCAGAGTCATCCAGGGCCACATATCCCGTGGATATAGCCTCCACCATGGTGAAAACTATTGTTTCCACATCAATAACTACCTGGCCAGAATCCTTAAGGGCTGGAACAGAGCTTGATTACTCCCTGACCACTGAACTGAGAGATTCTGGTACTTACATGGACACCAGCTCAGCCACAGAGACAAACATTGTCCCTTCCCCAAGTTCTACTGCTGTTACTAAGGAGTCAAGGACAGAAGCTACCACCTCTAACAGAATATTCAGCCAGGGCCTACCTCAGTCCACAAGGTCATCAGATATTACTAGGCCTTCTATGCTCCCTGCTAGGGTAGAATTTGAAAGAAATAGCATCACCTTGAAAACAGTTCCCTCTGGGACTGCATCACTGGCTCTGACTCTGATATCTCCACAGTCAGAAACAACTAGTCTCATGAGCAAAGGTCCTGAAGATGTGTCATGGACAAACCCTCCCTCTGTGGAAGAAACCACCTCTCCCTCTTCCCTGGCACCTACCTCTGTCAAAGGCTCACCTTCTCATGTTTTGTTAAGATCACCAGGGCACAGTCCCTCCTCTACTCCACCTGTGACCTTTGGCTTGGGGAAGACCACAGACATGGTGAGGACAAGCTTGGAACCTGATACCCATTTACTCCCAAATTTGAGCAGTACCTTGAATGAGACACTGGCCACTTACAAAGCTTCCACAGATACAGAAGCAATTCATCCTTCCACAAACACAGCAGTGACAAAGGTAGGGACCACTCATTCTGGACATGAATCACATCCTCTTGTCCTGGCCCCCACGCAGCCATCCCAAAGCTCGTCTCCAATGATGACCTCCTCTACCACATGGGCCATCACTTCTTCCACATCAATATCTGGCTCCTCTGAGACTGCAAAGATTGACAGAGAGCCAGTGTCCTCTCCAAATCCTGGACTTAGGGAGATGAGCACCTACCAGGAGGCCAGCTCTGCTGTGGAGACAAGCACTATCATTTCCGGCGTGTCCACAGATGATGCTACTACTGAGGTCACTAAGGTACAAGAAACCTCCTCTAGCAGGATATCCTTTCCAAGCCCTGGTCACTTCAAAGCTTCTCCAACTACACTTACAGAGAGTATCACCAACCCCTCCACTGCCCTATTCATGACAGAACCTGGAGGAATGACCATAACCACCCAAGCAGTTCCTCCTGCAGCTACAACACAAAATGCATTCATCTTGGGGGCATCAGCCATGGCCTCTTGGGCAGAGACCCACCTAGCTGTGACTCAGGGATTTCCACAGTCAGAGATGAGCAAAGGTTCTGAAGATGTGTCATGGACAAACCCTTCCTCTGTGGAAGAATCCAGGTCTCCATCTGCCCTAGAACCCATCTTTCCCACAACCTCACCTTCTCCTGTTGCTTTCACATTACAAGGGCACAGTACCTCCTTTCCTGTTTCTACAACCTCAGATCTCACCTCTGGCCTGGTGAAAACCACGGGAATGTTGAGCACAAGCTTAGATCCTGTGACCAGTACACCGGAAAGTGTAAGCAACATCTCTGATAAGTTACTGGCCACTTCACAAGCCACCGCCACTACAGACACAATGCAGTCTTCAACAAACACAGCAGGAAGCAATATGGGGCCCACTAGTTCAGCACATGAATCACCTTCCACTGTCCCAGCCCACTCAGAGCCATCCAAAGCCACATCTTCAATGGTTACCTTTTCCACCATAAGGGACACCACTGTTTCCACATCGATGCCTGACTCTTCTAAAACTGTGAGGATTAAGACAGAGTTGATTCCCTCCCTGGTTCTTGAATTAAGGGAGACCAGCACCTATCAGGAAAACAGATCAAATACAGAGACAAACACTGTTCACTCCAGTGTGTCCGCAGGTGCTGCTACTGAGGTTTCAAGCACAGAAGTTTCCTCCTTTGATGAAACATTAATATCAGCCTCTGCTAAGTCAACAAGGCCCCCATATATTTCTTCAGAAGCCAGCAGTACACACTCTGCTTCTCCTCCTTTGATAACATCTACACACATGACCTTCACTACACAGACAGGTCCTTCTGGGGCTACATCACTGGGTGTGCTTACCTTGGACTCATCAACCATAGCCACCTGGAAAGAGACACCCCCAATTGCGACTCAGAGTTTCACATACTCATCAACAACCACTCTCACAAAAACTGACCCCAAGACTACGTCATGGACAAGCTCTCCCTCTGGGGGAGAAACCAGCTCTCTGCCTTCCCTGGCACCTATTCCTGCCATGACCCCAATGTCCCTTGTTCCTTCCACATTGCAAAGGCATAGACCCTCATCTTTATCTATGTCTTCATTTCTCACCTCTGGTCTGGTGAAGGCCACAGACGTGTTCGTCACAAGCTTGGAAACTGGGGCTAGTTCACCTCAAAGTTTGAGCAACACAAGTTTAGAAGCCATCATAGATAAAGAGAAAATTCATGCTTCCACAAGAACAGCAGTAACCAACGTGGGGACCACCATTTCTAGAAATGAATCACGTTCCTTTGTCCCAACCGACTCAGAACCATCCAAAGCCATGTCTCCAATGGTTACCACCTCCACCACGGGGGAAACCACTGTTTCCATCTCAACACCTAGCTTCTTTGAGGCAAAGATGGAGACTGAGAAAAGTTCCTCTTTGACCCCTGGACTGAGGGAGATTAGCACCTCCAAGGAGACCAGCTCATACACAGAGTCAAGCACTGTCCTTCCTGATAGGAACACTGGTGCTACTACTGAGGTTTCTAGAACAGAAGTCCTCTCCTCTAGCAGAGTACTTAGTCCAAGCTCTGCTCATTCCACAATGTTGCCACTCATCTCCACAGAAGCCACCACCAGGCTTCTTACCTCTCCCATCGTGAAAAGATCAGCAGAAATGACCATTGCAAGACAGATGGGTTCCCCTGGAGCTACATTTCAGGGAACTCTTCCCTTGGACACATCAACCACACCATCCTGGTCATGGAACCCCTTAGCTGTGACTCAGGAATTTCCATACTCAGAGATGACCACTCTCATGAGTAGACATCCTGAGAATGTGCCATGGATGAGCCCTCCCTTTGTGGAAGAATCCAGCTCTCCATCTTCCCTGATGCCTTTGCCTGCCATGACCTCACTGTCCCCTGTTTCCTCTGCATTACTTTCCTCTTCTCCTCCTGGGACCTCACTTCTCACACTTAGCCTGGTGAAGACCAAAGACGTGTTGGCCATAAGCCCAGAACCTGGAAGTAGTTTACCTCCAAATTTGAGCAGCACCTCAGGTGAGATACTGGCCATTTCTAAAGACACTACAAATCAAGAAATAATTCATCATTCCACTTACACAGCAGTGACTAATGTGGGGACAAGTTCTGCACATGCATACTCCTCTGTCTCAGATCACTCTGAGCTATCTGAAATCACATCTCCAATGGTCACTACCTACACCTTAGGAGATACTACTATATCCACACCAATGTCAGTCCCCTCTGAGACCACAAAGATTGAGAGAGAGCCAATATCTTCCCTGGTCCCTGGACTGAGGGAGACCAGCATCTATCAGGAGAACATATCAAGTACAGAGGCAAGCGTTGTCCTCTCCAATGTGTCTACGAGTGTTGCTGCTCAGGTTTCAAAGACAGAGTTTCCCTCTTTTGATGAAACATTCATGCCAGCTTCTGTTAAGTCAACAAGGTCCTCGGACATGTCCTCAGAAACCAGGAATAGACTCTCTACCTCTCCTCCCTTGACATTATCTACAAAGATGCCCTTCAGCACACAGACAGATCCTTCTGGGCCTGTACTTTCCTTGGACAAGTCAACCACAGCCTCCTGGGAAAGGACTCCATTTTCTGTGACTGAGGGCTTAGTTCATGCAGAGATGACCACTATCATGAACAATAGTTCCAAGGATGTGTCATGGATGAGTTCTCCTGTGGAAAGAAACAGGTCTCCTTCCCGGGACTCCATCCCTGCCACTACCTCACCTCCTCCAATTTCTCCCACGTTAGCAGGCAAAAGCCCCTCCCCACCCAATTCAGTGGCCTCACTCCTTACCCCTGACCTGGTGAAGACCACAGACATGTTGGGCATAACCTTGGCACCTGTGATAAGTTCATCTTCAAGTTTGATCAGTACCACGGTTAAGATGCTGGCCACTTCTGATGTCTCCACAGAGGCAATTTACATTTCTAAAAACAGAGCTGTGACCGATGTTGGGACCACCAATTTTGGACAGAAACTACATTCCTCTGTCCCAGCTGACCCAGAACGATCCAAAGCCACATCTCCAATGGTTACCTCTTTCACCAGGGACACCACTGTTTCCACCTCAGTGCCCTACTCTTCTGAAACTACAAGGATGGAGACAGAGTCAGCACCCTCCCTGACCCCTGGCCTGAGGGAGACCAGCCCCACCCAGCAGAGGAGCTCAGCCCCAGAACCAATCACTGTACTTTCCAAAGTGCCCACTGGTGGTACTACTGAGGGCTCTAGGACAGAAGTCATCTCCTCTAGCAGGACACCCATCTCTGGCCCTGTTCGGTCCACAATGATACCAGGCCTCTCCACAGAAAATTCCAGGCTTTCTACCTCCCCCATCATGGCAGAACCTGCAGAAATGATCATCACTGCCCAAATGGGTCCCCTTGAGGCTACATCCCTGGACACGCTTCCCTTGGACACATCACCCATGGCCTCCTGGGTAGATACCAAGGCGGCTGTGAGGCAGGGTTTAGCACACTCAGAGATGAGCAGAGGTCCTGAGGGTGTGTCAGGGACAAGCACTTCCTCTGAGGAAGAAACCCGCTTGTCATCATCCTCCCTGGTGCCTTTACCTGCCATGACCTCACCTCCCCCAGTTTCTTCCGTATTACCAGGGAATGGCCCCTTCTCTCTTACTCCAGTGACCTCACTTCTCACCTCTGGCCTGGTGAAGACCACCGACATGGGTATAGGCTTGGAACCTGGATCCAGTCCACCTCCCAGTTTGAGCAGCACCTCAGTGGAGATACTGGCCATTTCTGAAGGCTCCATAGATACAGAGGCAGCTCACCTTTCCACTGTGGAGGCAACCAGTTCTGGACATGAACTACATTCCTCTGTCCCAGTCCACTCCGAGTTCTCCAAAGTCATGTATCCAATGGGTACTGCCTCTTCCGTGGAGGAGACTACTATCTCCACATCAATGCCTCTGTCCTTTAAGACCACAACGTTTGAGCCAGAGCCACTTCTGCATCTGACTCCTGGCCTGAGGGAGACAAGCATAGCCCTGGACTTCAGCTCAGCTATACCCACACACATGCCTCCATCTCCTCAGTCTGCTCATCTTTTGAAGAGTCCCAGGGCTCCTGACACCTATTCTGTGAAAGTCTCAGTCCCAGACCAGCCTCCATCTTTGCAGCACACTGAAATTCCAATGGAAACTGTAACTGATTCTTATGCCTCTCTCCCTGTCACAAGGTTTGCTGGCATAACCTCCTTCCAAGAACCCAAGATTTCTGCACCTGTGTCAGAAAGTGCTCATCATTTCAGCACAGGTATTCTGTCTTCAGCTGAGGCCATTCCAGAGGACACATTGACACCTCTGTCAGAAGCCATGGCTTCCTTTGCCACACCTGGAGTTCTAGGTGCCAGCTCAGCTGCCTTCTCATTCAGTCCATTTTCTAGAACAGAATCAGGCCGTGGGGACGCTACTACGGCCACTATTGCCAGCAGCCTACCTTCATCAGTTTCAGCCTTCACTACCACTGACTCTTCAACCAGGCCAGTCTCCCAGGGGATTACTTCCTCACCAGCTGCCACACATACAACAGACACCAACCTTGGGGCAGAGATTGGCACTGCTGAAGGACCTCTGGTCGTGGTCAGTACTCTGGAGACTGGGGCCCAGCCAGTCAGGACAGCTTCGTTGCCCATTATGCATACCAGAATACCGGCGAGTGTTGACTTGGGGACAGTGACAAGTGCTTCTCAAGTTTCTCCACGTTCAACTCAGTTGACAAGTAAGGACGCACAGCTCTTACACACTCCCATTCTTGGGCACTCATAGGAAATGGCTATTTTCCTGAGAGGTAAAAAGGAGTTAATTAGGAATTTATTGCCACACCAGCAATTGTTTTAGCTGAAATTTGTCAATCTTTCCTCTGTTCCAGGCAGTGAGCTACACACTAGGGAAACAAAGATAAATAAGCAAGTTGTTGAATAAATGTTCTAACACGACTGCTAATGCTTATGATGATGATGATAACAGCAAATGTTTATAAAACACTTATTTTGTGCCCAAAACTGTTCTGTCAAATTACTAAGTTCTCATTGGAACACAATTTGAAGAAGGCACTATTATAAGCCTATCTTACAGATGAGTAAACTGAGGCACAGAGAGGGCAAGTAATTTGCTTCAATCCCAAAGCTGGGAGGTGATAAGAACTCAGACTACGTGGCACTAGGCCATTAGGCTATTCTGGAGTTGTCAGAGAGGTAGAAGAAAACGCAAGAGATCCTGGCACTCCGGAAGCCATGGAAGGGAAGCTGTACGAAGGAGGGATGGCCAGTTCTGTAAAATGCTACAGAACAGCCAAATTGAAATGAGGTGAGGACTTCTCTGACAACAGAGGGGTCCTCGGGGACTCTAATAAAGGGGAGGGTCAGTGAGTTGCATACATAAATATAAGGGAGGGAATTGCCCTTTGAGTTGAGTATTGACAACAGCATCAAAAGCAAAGGAGAAGGTGAAAGGGAAAGGTGAGCAAGTGAAAACTGAAGGGACAAAGTACCTACAGATGTGGAAAGAACCCAGGGCCGAGGGGGAGAACCCACCCGAAAGACACCAGTAGTTGAGGGAGGGAACCTCTTGGGGAGTCTATTTCTCTGAAAAGTTGAATTTGGCTCCAACTTTTCTTCTAGACACAAGTCCACAGAAGTCCTGCAACTACTTCACTAGATAATGTCTACAAAAAGATGACTTGATTATTTCTCAAATTAGTTTTAACAATTCACAATAAAGTTAGGCACAGAGGTGGCTATTGACCCATGTCTTAAAACATGGTTTAGTAGTTAAGTCATGAGTGTTCAGTAAGCAAGCTATGAGCTGGATGGTAAGAAAGTAGGAGTGTGGTTGGATGCATGGGAGAACGAAGGAAAAGAAAGAGAGGTGGATGAAAGGGAGGATTGAAGGGAAGTAGGTGGAAGAAAATAGGGATGAAAAGTTGAAAGAGAAGGAAAGAGGAAATATAAAAGGAAGGATGCATGGTAGGACAAAATGATCAAAGGAAAGATGGAAGGATGGAAGGAATAAAAGATGAATGGATCTATGGGTGGGTGTGGCTGCTGAGGGTACATAGCCCTAGCTCCATACTAATGGACTTGAGAAAAATTGAGTTGTATAATTAATGAAGTAGATCCATTTAGATAGTCCTCTCTTTCTGAATGAGATGAGTTACCCCAGATTCCCTCCCCTCCCTCCCCTGCAGAGACTGATGGCATCATGGAGCACATCACAAAGACACCAAACGAATCAGCACATGGAGGTGCCAAAGGACCAGTGTGGGTCCCTCCGGCATCCACTTCATCTGCTAGGCCTAGAGGTAGGTTCACCTTTGCTTCCCAGTAATCTGACTTGTGGCCTCACTTCCTATTCCAGAGAGATGAAATCCTTTTTTCAGAGAGAAGGAATTAGGTGGGATTGCCACGGGCTTCTCTGTCTTAGCTGGATCTTTGTCTGATGGTGACAAGGTGGATGTTACCACTTTTCCTCCCCTCATAACAAGCTGAATGAGTTTAGTTCGAGGTTGGATATATCAGCTTCACAAATCTGATTCAGTTTAACTTAATTCTGAAAATGCTTTTAGCCAACACATTGGGGAAACAAAGGTAAATAAGCAAGTCATTGGATAGATGGTCTAACATTACTGCTACTGCTTATGATGGTGATAGTAATAACAGCAAATGTAAGTTAGAAACTATGCTATAAGCTGAGGACGTGCAGATGAAAATGCTTTGGCATTGCACCCATGTTGCTCTCCGTTTAGTAGGGAACAACCAACAGCAAAGGAATAAAATAATTACGATGCAACTTTACACGGAAAAGCTTCATGGAGAGGTACTATTTGAATTGGAGTTTGAAAGGATACATAGGAGTTTTCCAGGAAGACAAAGGGTTGATGAGGACATTCCGAATAGAGGAAAAAGCCATGTACTAAGGCACAGAGAGGAGTAAAACCTGGGACTATCTGGGAGGTACAAATAATTCACCATTGCTAAAATGGTGAAATACAAGGATGGAATGGTCGGAGATAAGACTGGAGGCATGGGCAAGATCCAACATTCGAAAAGCCTCTAAACCGTGGTAATGCCTGGGTTCCCTTTAACAAAAGGACAAAGACGTTTGTG
Source organism: Lyroderma lyra (assembly GCA_004026885.1). Lineage (NCBI taxonomy): Eukaryota > Metazoa > Chordata > Mammalia > Chiroptera > Megadermatidae > Lyroderma > Lyroderma lyra. The sequence continues at coordinate 39,108 of PVJL010011126.1, forward strand.
GCCAAAAATTTTGGCCAACAGGTTCTGTCTTCCTAGAGAGTCATAACATGAATAAGAATATTAAAGGCTCTGAGAAATTCTTCTGTAAAGGGACTTGTTTGGCTTTAGTCAACCCAGGGTTTTACACAATTCTTTGACTATACAATCTTTTCCTATGAAAGGCACCTGGTAATATTTCCCAGTATTATTGTTCTGCCTAAGAGTTTAAGAGGTGCAGATTTATTTAGCAAGGGGCCCTACTCGCTGTGTGGCTAAAAGTTAAAGCTCCCCCTGTGCACATTAAGTTACTCCCGCGTTTTTAGAGACCAGACTATTTTATCAGTCTTATTTTGTAACATGGATAACCTGAATGGGGTGACTCTGTCCAAAGCCTTGCTTTTTGCAAGACGCAGGGTTTGGCCACAGTCACCCCAGTCAGGTCATCAGTCTTATTCTGTGACCCCGGAATCTTTGGTTGGGCCCCCCAAAGCAGACTTGAGTTAAGGAAGTGGGACAGGTCATTTATTTTAGGTGGAGGATGGTCCTAGGAAGCACTGGAGAAGACAAGGAAAGGAAGTCAGTGTGAGGTGCATTTGTGTCGGCATCAGTGTGCAGTGGGAACCTCTGAGACACAGCATAGAATACCTCAGCGTTGTTGTATCCAAGGGGTGAAGTGGCTGGGGTTCTTACCATCCAGCTTCCTTTCATCATTGACTGTGGGCTGCTTGCTCCTGGAGGAGAATGCCCTCAGCACTCCAGGGCTCCCTACTCACAGGCTGGGTCACAGTGCCTAGGTGTGTGGAGTCACAGGTGCTGCCTTAGGATCCCCCTAGGAATCACTGTGCTGCAACAGTAAGTGCTTATGCAATATGAGTGGGGCACTGACAGAGCCAGCTACACCATCAGGTCACCAGGATCGGATCACCAAGTTTCAGGTGCAAACTAACATTTAGATAGCAGAGTTCCTGAAGAATAGCCAATAGTATTCATTGACTCCTTTCAGCATAGAGCAGGGTTTCTCACCCTCAGCACTACTGACTTTGAGCAGGTAATTATTTGTTGGGGGGGGTCTTTCATGTATTAGAGGATGATTAGTTGTATCTGTGTCCTCTATTCACTACATGCCTGTAGCACCCTCCACATACGTACAGTTGTGACAACCCTGTCTCCCAACATTGTCAGTGTCCCTTAGGAGTAAAACTGTCCCAGGCTGAGAACCATTGAAACAGAGAATTATTAAGATTAGCCAAGATGGACCTTTTCTCTCACATTCTTGACTTTCCATCCTGGATGCAACAAGATCCTGAAATTCAATTAGTAAATTAATATATAGTAGTTATGAACATAGGTTTAGGATGCAGACAGAACTGCGTTCAAATTTTCACACTGTCCGTCAGTAGCTGTGTGATCTTGGCCAATTATGATCTCCCCGTTTCTATTTTCCTCTTCTCTAAAATGACAATAATAGGGTGTACTTTCAATATTATGGTGAGATCAAAGAGAGAAAACATTCCAGGTGCTTTATAATTGTTCATCATCATCATCATCAAATACATACAAAGCACTTTAGAATGTCTGCTCTGAAAAATATGTTTTTCAGGGTTTTCTCAGTAATGCAGGGGCATGGCTCCACACCAGAGTCAAAATCCCCTTAATTTTGTCTTCCTCCCTACACCAAGCTCCAGTAGGCTCTCTGGTCTCTATAGAGAAGCCTCTGGGCAGTTCTTCCTCACTCCAGGGAACCATATTGGAAGCCCTGGTCAGCAGCTGCTGTCCCAGCCACTGCCACTTGACTCTTCCTCATAGGCATCTTGGCCAGCTGGTGGGGTTCCTGGCAAGTTCGATTCAGTAAATATTTATTTTGTGGCAGAAGTACAAAAAGGAGGAGGAGTAATAACAGCAACAAGGACAGGTAGTAGCAGTGGTAGTAGTAACAGTAGTAGCAACAGTAGTCATGGTAGGTAGTAGCAGTGGTGGTAGCAACAGTAGTAATAGCAGCAATGATGGTAGCAGCAGTGGTAGTGGTTAACATCATAGTAACAGCAGTAATAGTAGGTACTAGCAGTGATAGTCATAACAGTACTAATAACAGTAGTAATGATAGATAGTAGCAGTGATAATAGTAATGATAAAGGTAGTAGATGGTAGCAGTGGTATTAATAGTAATAACAGTAGTAATAGTAGGTAACAGTAGTGATAGTAATAATAATTATTACTTATTGTGAGCTGGGAAGCATTGCGCTTGGTGCATTTTTATCCACACTCTGAGGTGGCCACTTTACTTATCCTGACTTTATAGATGCGAAAATGGAGATCTAGCAAGATTTGGTAACACGTCTATTTAGTAGAGGAGCCAGAATCTTAGGGTGGGACTATCTTATTTCAGAGCCCAAGTGCTTAAGCACAATGATACATGATTTCTCCCAAATAAGACGACTCCTGCCTGTGTATATATCCACCATGTACCCATCTATTCATTAATTCATTAATTCAACAAATATTGGTTGAGCACCCACTATATGCAATGCAGGCAGACATTACTAGCTATGCCAAGGACATGGTGAGGCACAGTGCACTGCAGATTCAGACAGGATGATAAGGAGATGAGAAGGGAGAGATGAATTCAGATATGGATTTGAAAAGGTAGATTTGAGCTGGGGTTTGAAGTAGGACAGAAAGGAAGGAATCTGATGAGAGATGGGCTTGGCAAGCAGAGAAAACAGCTTGAACAAAGACTTACAGATTGCAGAGTACAGAAAACAGGTGGGAATAGGAAGTGTTAAAGAATCTATAGAGGAGTTACAGCCCAAGATGAGACAGGGAAGGTAGAGGAATGCTGATCACAGTTCCTTTCCCCATTCCAGAAACATTGCAGGCACAGCCTGGCCAGAGACAGTTCTCTCCCTTTCCTCATATGAATAAAAAATAAGCTCTTGCCAGTCCAGTAGGTGGTAATTGTGTGGCCATCCCACAATTCACAGGACGACCGGCAGGAGGCACAGAGAGGGCAGAGATCACCAGCACAGCAACTTTGACCACAAAAGTCTCTACTCCCACCTTGAGAATGCTGACTCTCCACAGCACTTCAGATAAAATGGCCAGCACAAGCACCGCAGGCGTGATCATCACAACCCCAGATGTTTCCCCTGATGTTGTGGAGATGACAGCCTCCTCAGACACCAGACCTGCAACAGAGATCAGCACAGCAGTTTCCAGGACAATCCCGCCTATGTTCAATAGAGGACCAGAGACCATACCTGCACTGGTCCCTAGTTCTGGGGCAGAGACCAGTTCAGCTGTTCCAACCCTGACTGTTTCCTTTGGTGAACCAGAGGAAATCTCAACCTTATGGGTCACCCATCCCATGGAGACCAGCCCAACTGTTACTAGGGCAACCCTGAAAGTTTCCCATAGTGAACCACACAGCACACCTCCAACGGCTAACAGTTCTGGGCGGGAAGTCAGTTCAGCCATTCCAACTCTGACTGTCTCCCCTGATGTACTGGGAATGGTGACCCCACTGATTACTAGCCCTGAGGCAGAGACAAGTATGGTCATTCCAACTCTGACTGGTGCTATGGAGGAGCCAGAGACCACAGCCTCATGGGTCACCTATCCTGGGGCACAGAGCAGTTTATCCATTGCAACTTCAACTGTCTCCCCTAGTGTGCCAGGGCTGGTGACATTGCTGGATACAGGTTCTGGAGCAGAGAGCAGCCCAGGTGTTCAGAGTCTGACCGAATCTCTTGGCAAGTCAGACACAACCGTCTCATCGGTTCTTCATCCTGGCACACAGACCAGTTCAGCCATTTCAACTCAGACTATTTCCCCTGGAGGACCATGGGTGGAAATCTCCCAGGTCACCAGTTCTGAGGCAGAGACAAGTACAATTTTTTCAACTCTGACTGAATCCCAACATGAACCAGAGACTACAGCCTCATGGGTCACCCATCCTGAGGCAGAAGCCAGTCCCATTGTTTCATCTATGACTGTCTCTCCTCATGAGCCAGATACAACAGCCTCATGGGTCCATTCCACAGACACCCCAGTTTCCAGAAAAACTCTGAATTTTTCCGATAGTGAATTAGATACCACATCTTCAACAGCCATCAGTCCTGGGGCAAGAGCCAGTTCAGCCATTCCAACAATGACTGTCTCACATGATGTACGAGCTATGGTGACCTCCCTAGTCACTAGTTCTGGAACAGGCACCAGAACAACTTTTTCAACTCTGACTGAGTCCCTGCATGAACCGGATACAGAGGTCTCCTTGGTCACCCAACCTCAAGAGTCCAGCCCAACAGTTCCCAGGACAAACTCTAATGCTTCCCATACTGATTCAGACAGCATACTGTCAATGGCCACCAGTATTGGGACAGAAGCCAGTTTAGCTGTTCCAAATACACACATCTTCCCTGATGTACCAGGTATGGTGACCTCACAGACCACTAATTCTGGGACAAATGCCAGTATGGTTATTCTACCTCTGACTCTTTCTTCCAGTGCACCAGCAACCACAGCCACACGGGCTACCCATTCTGGAGCACAGTCTAGTTCAGTCATGCCCTCTATGACTGGTTCCCCTGGTGTATCAGGAGTGGTGACCTCACTGGCTACCAGTTCTGTGGCAGAGACCAATATAACTTTTCCATCTCTGACTGAGTTTCCACATAAACCAGAGACCACAGCCTCATGGACCACCCAATTTGAGACAGAAGGCAGTTCACCTGTTCCAACTCTGACTGTTTCTCCTGGTGAACCAGATACAAGAGTCTATTTGGTCACTCACCCTGCAAATGCCAGCCCGATTTTTTCCAAAACAATTCCCAATGCTTCCCATAGTAAATCAGATAGGACACTCTCAATAGTTACCAGTCCTGGGTCAGAAGCCAGTTCAACTGTAGCAGCTAGGACTGCCCCTCCTGTTGTACCAGTGGTGGCGACCTCACAGGCCACTAGTTTTGGGGCAGAGACCAATACAACTTTCCCAATTCTGACTGATTCCGCTGGTGAACCGAATACAACAGTCACCCATCTTGTAGAGACCAGCCCAAAAGTTTCCAAGACAATGCCCAGTTTTTACCATCGTATATTAGACATCACATCATCATCGACCACCAGCCTTGGCACAAAAGCCAGTTCAGTTGTTCCAACTCTGATGGTCTCCCCTGTTGTCACAGATACAGTGACCTCACAGGTCACTAGCTCTGAGACAGATGCCAGTATAACTATTCTAAGACTGTCTCTTTCTCTTGGTGAACGAGTGACCACAGCTTCATTGGACTCTCATTCTGGGGTGAAGACCACTTCAGCAATTTCACCTCCAACTGTCTCCTCTACAGTACTAGGGCTGGTGACCCCACAAGTCACCAGTTATGGGACAGAGACTAGTACAAATTTTCCAACTCTAACTGATTTTTCGCACCAACAAAAGTCCAAAGCCTCATGGGTTACCTATTCAGGGACAGAAGACAGTTTCATTGATCCAACTTTGACTGTGTTGCCTGGTGAGAAGTATAGAAAATCCTCAGAGATCACCCCTCTTGGAACAGAAACTAGTTCCATGGTTTCAATGTTGACTATATCTCCTGGTGAGTCAGATACAAGAGCCTCATGGGTCACCCATCCTGGGACAGAAGGTAGTTCCATGGCT
>PVJL010011127.1:0-44717 GCA_004026885.1 Lyroderma lyra
GCAGTTATTTCATTTCTCACTTCTTTTATGGTATTATTTATTTCTCGTATTTCCGTCTCAATCTTTCTTATGTTTTGAATTTCTTTGTTAAATTGTTCTTTTTGTTCACAGAGTTCCTTTTTTATGTCATTTATATCTTTTTTTATGTTATTTATCTCAGCTATGGTGTTCTGCCAATAGGTTTTCATTTCTCTCACAGTCTTGAGAATGGCTGCTTTAAATTCTCCATCACTTAAATCAGACTCTTCCAGGTGTAACAGGCTATCTTCTAGGTAAATTTCATGTTCTTTCTGAGGAGTTTTAGTTTTTAAGGAATTCATCCTGTCCACTGGGTTCTTCCTCTTTGACATGAGGGCTTTATGTTCAGTGCCCAGATTATTGCTTTTGTGGTGTCTTGCTGTAGGGCAGACACTAGGTGGCACTGGGGGTCAAGTTCTGGGGGAGAGGGGGCTGTTTGTTTCTTGTTTCTGATCTCCTACTGCGTTTGGAGGCTATGTGCATATATCCTGGGGAGAGACCAAAAAAAAGGCTTTCCAAAGGCGGCTCTGCCTTCTGCCCTTTTCTGGGGAAGCTGTTTTTGCTAGCTGGGGTGAATGCTAGCAAATCAAATCGGTCTTTCTTCCAGCCCTGATTCAGTACCTGGCTGTCTAAAGGCTCACACTGCTTTCAGAACTCTGGGGTGCACGAGGAAGTGCCCGCTCCATAATTCCAAAGCTGTGGGCCTGGCCTGAGACAGCAGGGTCGCCTTTGCAGCAGGCTGGGAACAGGAACTGCAGCCCTGTGTAGGTCTCCAGGGGGCTTAGAGCTGGGGTGTTATCTTTGCAGTTCAGAGTCCTCGCTCAGCCCTCTACCACTCAAAAGTTCTAGAGGCTGGCTCCCAAACTCCTTGTGTCCCCAGCTCCCCAGTCTCTCTCCCCTCCCCCAAACTGCACAGCTCCGAATAGTCAGCAGGCATTGCGTCCCAATCCCGCGTGGTCCATCTCTGCTCCCTTCCCTCTCCCCAACTCGCCCCCTTCTCGCCAGCCTTCAGGTGTTTACTTGCGACTTGTGGATTTCTCAACAGCAGGTTTGTCACTCAGGGTCCTCTTTCTTGGCTCCTGGACGTCCGTTCAATTGTGTTTTCTGGGAGAGGCTTTAGGGACCTCCTCTCCAGTCGCCATCTTGTCTTCTCCCCCCGTCTAACATCTTTTAATAATCACCATTTTCCTGATTCTTTTTTAAAAACAAAAATAGGGTTATTCCATGGACTATTGGTGGGCTCAATATGTCCCTGTTTTAATTGTTCATTCAATAATTTTTCTACAGCATATAACTTCTCCCTGGTTAGGGGCCATAGGTCTAGCCATATAGGATCACCAGAAAGCCGAATGATCTTAGAGGCATATTTATGGGTGGGAGGTGTGACCAAGGCCCCTGATAAATACTTTCTGAAAGATATCCTAAACCCTTTCTGCCTTGCTTGGTCTTAGGAAAGATGGGTTTTGTTGTTCCCTGTTGACATTTTCCTAGTCCTTTATTAGGATTATATCTTTGTTGAAACATTTGATGAGTAACAATATTATTAGGACTCTGAGGAACACTCCCAGTTGAGACAGTATATCCCAGCTCCACAGATTGACAGGCAAGCCAAGCAACACGTATGGAGTGAAATTTCTTTTTTGTACATCTTCATCCTCTCAGGTTAAAATTTGAGCACTTTGTAATGGAGCTGTCACTTCTCCTACACCCTGCAATTCAGCATTAGATTGATTGAGAGGCCATGTCTGGGGCCAATGCCCATATGCAATAACTGATGTATCTGCCCCAGTGTCTAGAAGCCCTAGAAAAGATTTATCATTTATTTTTATTTCTAACTCATGTCTCTCCTGACTGATTATTTGAGACTAATGTATTTGATCTGAGGATCCAAATCCTTCTGCTCCTTGAGGTGACATAGTCGGCACTTCGCCTGACTGGACACTAGGGAGAAATACAAGTTGTGCAATACAGTCTGAGGACAGAATTTGCAAAATAGTTTGAGTAGTTTGTGCCATAACTTTAATTTCTCCAGTATAATCTGCATCTATAACTTCTTGATGGACCTGTAACCCTTTCAAAGTCATACTACTTCTCCCTAAAATTATCCCAATTGTACCTCGACTCCTAGTGGGATAACTTGGGGACCAATTTCTGGTGTTAACATGCATCTGGAAGAGGGGCTGATGTTCAATCCTATACTCCCTGGGGTGGCCAGGAAAAGGTCTGCAACTGATATCCTTCTGATGTCAGAGGAAAAGTTGTCCCTACTGTTTGATGGCGCCAGGGCTGGCCCCTGTTGAAGTTTTCTTGTGGTCTCAATAATTGGCCACTAAAACAATTTTGAGATCTACATTCATTAGCCCAATGTTTACCTAATTGACAATGCAGGCATAATCTGGGCAATATAGCTCTACTGTTTCCTCCCTGTCCTCCTGAGCTTCTTTGTTGTCTACAGTCCTTAGCAAAATGACCCACTCATCCGCAGTTGAAACAGCCTCTATCCTTTTTTCCATCCCCATAGAATACCTCTTTAAGAGCAGCAGCAATAGCAAGACTCTGGACATGAGCCAGTCCAATATCTGAGCAAATATGAATCATATCATAAAGTGTAGCCTTTTTTCTGTATGGGAGCCGGGCTTGCTGACAGGCTTTATTAGCATTTTCAAAAGCTAGCTGCTTAACAATTACTTGATGAGCATCAGGGTCAGTGACAACTCATCCAACCTCTGTGAGTAGACAGGAGACAAAATATGAAAAAGCCTCATCAGGTCCTTGGAGAATACCAGTAAAATGAAGCTGTTTTTCTTCTTTAGCAGGCAATTCTCACCAAGCTTGTGACCCAGCTGCAGCTATTTGCTGATTTGCTGGTAATATAAATCCTGTTTGAGCCTGTACATGAGCATGTGGTCCAGAACCCAACAATTGCTCCAAAGTAATGGCTATTCCTGTACCATGATTGTGTTGAGCCTGAACCTCACATAATTCATGATATCCTGTTTTCCACAGCAAATAATTCCCTCCATTAAGACAGGCTCAGGCAATGATATTCCAATCATGTGGTGTTAAAGGGTTATCCTATAAGGATTCTACCAAATTTAATACAAAAGGAGAAGTGGGGCTTCACATAGAAATGGCACTCTTGAGTTTTAAAAGGAATACGCTCATGAATCCTCAAAAATTTTCCTGGGTTATTAGGGTCTGGTATTTTCAAACTGGAAATGAACCTTTAAAGCTAAATATATATCCTTTCCATCCTTTCTTGCTTCCTGTAAGGCCAACTGTAAAGGAGACATATGGAATACAGAGGTACCCTTACTAGGTGCAATAGGTTGGGCACTCAGGAGCAGTTATCCTTGTTCTAGTTGGTAAGTCTACTTTTAATTTCTGAACACTCTGTGATCAAATAAACTAATGGTCCACAACTGTTTCCAAATAGTGGATTGGAGTTGTGGTTTGAATTTTATTAGGAGCAATACAGAGTCCAGCCAAATTAAGTTTCTCTTTAAGGAATTTAAAACATGCTGCTAGCTGTTTGACAAAGGACTTAGCACAGAGAATATCATCCATATAATGAATAATATAACAACTTAGAAAATTAGTTTCTAGAGATTGGAGTGCTCAGATCTAGGGTCTTGAACCCACAACCCCGAGGATTAAAAAGTCCCATACTCTACCAACTGAGCTACCCAGGCCATGGCAATAAGAGTGCCAAATCCCAGCCATTAGACCACCAATGAACCCCTCTTTGATACAATCCAGGGAGTTCTGTATCAACTTTTTCCCATGTTTCTAAATTTATAGTTTTCTCCTCAGGGAACCAAGGACAAGTTTCTTGTACAAAATCTACAAATTCTAGAAGTGGATGCTTCCTAACATTATTACCTTTAGCTTACAACATACATTTTAACATATCAACATAGAGATCACTTTCCTTGGATCCTGAGTGCCTCATGTTTTACATCTGGCACTCCTGTTTTGCTCTTGCTCACCTTATTTTTTTTTCTTTCTTCCTTCCTTCCTTCCTTCCTTTCTTTCTTTTTTTCTTTCTTTCTTTCTTTCTTTCTTTCTTTCTTTCTTTCTTTCTTTCTTTCTTTCTTTCTTTCTCTCCTCCTCCTCCTCCTCCTCCTTCTTCTTCTTCTTTCTTCTTCTTCTTTGTGTATGCCTTCCAGGAGCATTCCCTCATTTTCACATTTAGAGTTCCTCTGTATTCAGGTCCCTCCCTGTTCAGGTGCCACTTGCTGCGACCTGCATGGGTCAACAGGGGAACCTGAGGGGAGGTGGTGGGAAATGAAGAAAAACACACAGACACAGACACAGACATAGAAAAGCTGGGACCAGGTGGTTTTCTGAGCTCGGATGGAGACACGAAGACCCAGTCTAGCAGCCACATGTTTATTTTATAGGGTAAGTAATCAGGGACAGTCTCAAAGTATAGAAATAGAGAAATCTGGGTCATGTCTCCCACCCAGGCCTTTACAACATCAGCGGACAAAAATTCCGCATTTTGCCAGTGTCCTTGTAGTTAATCTTGCCACATCAAATGTTCTTTTGCCTTCCATGAGTGAGTGAGCCAAGAGTCATATCCTTCGTTACTTCTGGAGGCCAAGCAGCCTTGCAACACTTGTGCCTGCAGGAATCTTAAACACGCAAGCTGCTTTGCTAAAGCCTGCTTTTTCCACCTTGCCAGGATTTCGGCTCATACTCTTCCTATACATATCATTTTTAGTATTCATTTAGTTTATGTGATGTATCACATAAATTGATTTATGCATATTGAACCAGACTTGCATCTCGAAAATGATATTCTCTTGGTGGACTGATCCCTTTATAATTATGTAATTTCTTTATCTCTTGTCATAGTCTTTTTTAAAAGTTTATTTTGTCTGATATAACTATTCCTACCCCAGCTTTATTTTTATTTTCATTTTCATATACCTGGTCATGGTATGTGATTTTTTTTAATGTATTGCTAAATTTGATTTGCTAATATTTTGTTGAGAATTTTTGCATTCATGTTCATTAGGGATATTAATTTTCTTTTTTTGCAATATCTTTATTCAGTTTTGGAATCAGGATAATGGTGGTCTCATAAAATGAGTCAGGGAGTCTGGCCTCTTCTTGGATTTTTTGAAATCATTTGAGAAATATAGGTGTTAATTCTTTTTTGAATGTTCAGTAAAATTCACCTATGAAGCCATCAGGTCCAGGACTTTTGTTTGTTTGGAGCTTGTTGATTACTGATTCAATTTCATTGTTAGTAATTGGCTGACTTAGATTTTCTGTTTCTTCTTGATTTAATCTTGAAAGTTTGCATGTTTCTAAAAAATTATCTATTTCTTCCAAATTGCCAAATTTGTTGGCATATAATCGTTCATGTATTTTCTTATAATTTCTTGTATCTATGTGGTGTCTGTTGTAACTTCTCTTTCATTTTTTATTTTATTTATTTGGGTTCTCTCTCTTTTTTTCTTAAGGAGACTGGTTGAAGATTTGTCAATTTTGTTAATATTTTCAAAGAACAGCTCTTGGTTTCATTGATCTTTGGTATTGTCTTAGTCTTAATTTCATTTACTTCCACTCTGATTTTTATTATTTCCTTCTTTGTGCTGATTTTAGGCTTTGTTTGTTGTTTTATTTTTCCAGTTGCTTTAGATGTAAATTTAAACTGTTTGAGATTTTTCTTGTTTTTTTAAGTAGGCCTACGTTGCTATGATTTTTTGTCTCAGGACTGCTTTTGCTATGTCCCATAGATTGTGGATAGTTGCATTTTCATTCCCCTTTTACTCAAGATACTTTTTGATTTCTTCTTTAATCTCCTTGTTGACCCATTCATTGTTTAATAGTATATTGTTTAACCTCTATGTGTTTGTGTGTTTTTCAGTTTTTTTCTTATAATTGATTTCTAGTTTTACACTATTGTTGTCAGAGATGACGCTTGATATATTTCAATTTTCTTAAATTTATTGAGGCTTGTTTTGTGGCTAAAATGTGGTCTATCTTGGAAAATGTTCCATGTGGGTTTGAAAAGAATGTATATTTTGTTGCTTTGGGATGTAATCCTCTAAAAATATCAATTAAATTTATTTGTTCTAGTGTGCCATTTAAGGCCACTGTATCCATGTTGTTTTTCTGTCTATAAGATCTGTCCATTAATGTTAGTGGGGTGTTAAAGTTTCTTACTATGATTGTGTTATTGTTGGTGTCTGCCTTTATGTTAGTTAATATTTGCCTAATATATTTAGGTTTGAAATAAGGGCCCTTGACATAAGCGACACAATGTTATGAATTGTATTTAATTCTGTTATGAGCTGTACTTAATTTTAAAAATGTATTGTGTTGCTAACTGTCCTGGGACTTTCCTGCCCGTGCCGTTGAGACTGCCAAAAACCTGAGTCCTTCAGATTTCAGGAAATGCCCATGTGTGCCCAATTTAACTTGCATATCTCAGCTTCTGTAACTCATTTGGCTAATCTCCCTCTCCCAGCTGGTTGTGATTTTTGCCTTTAAAACTCTCCCCTGAGTTTGCTAGGGGCAGTGAGTTTTTTGAACATTAGTCCACTCGTGGTCACCAGCTTCTGGAATAAAGATTCCTAATTCAGCTGTTCTGAATGTGGTGAATTTATTACTTGCCGTCCAAATACAACAGATTCTCCTATGTTGGGTGCAAAAATGTTTACAAGAGTGATGTCCTCTTGTTGGACTGATCCCTTTATAATTATGTCATTTCCTTCTTTGTTTCTCATTATCATCTTTTGTAAAGTTTATTTTGTCTGATATAAGTATTCCTACCCCAGCTTTATTTTCATTTCCATTTGTGTTAAATATCCTTTTCCATTCCTTTTCTTTCAGTCTATGTGTATCTTTTCTTCTGAGATGAGTCTCTTGTAGACAATGTATGCCTGAATTTTGTTTTCTTATCCATTTGGCTACCCTATGTATTTTGATTGGAACATTTAGTCCATTTACATTTAAAGTGATTATTGTGAAGTACATATTCACTGCCATGTTACTATTCATGTTATTTATATTATATTATATTATTTTTGTTTGTTTTCCTCCATTTTCTGCTTAAAGAAGTCCATTTAGCATTTCTTGCTAATGCCAGCTTGGTGGTAGTATATTCCTTAGTTGCTTCTTACCTGGGAAGTTCTTTGTCTCTTCTTCAATTTTAAATGATAGTCTTGCTGGGTAGCGTAGTCTTACTTGTAGGCTCTTGTTTTTCATTACTTTTAGTATTTCCTGCCATTCTCTTCTGGTTAGCAAAGTTTCTATTGAGAAATCTGCTGAGAGCCTTATGAGAGCTTCCTTGCAGGTAAGTTGTCTTTATCTCACTGCTTTTAGGATTCTTTCTTCATCTTTAATCTTTGTCATTTTAATTATGATGTGTCTTGGTGTGGATCTATTTGGGTTCATCTTGATTGGTTCTCTGTGTATCTTGGTGTGTGTGTCTACTTCTTTTGCCAGGTTAGGAAAGTTTTCAGTCATTATGTTTTTGAACAGGTTCTTAATTCTGATATTCCTATGACCTGAGTGTTGTTACACTTGATGTTGTCCCCAAGGTCTCTAAGGCTTTCCTCATTTTAAAAAATTCTTTTTTTCTTTGTTTTTCCATTTGGTTATTTTCCACTACCTTGTCTTCCAGATCACTAATTTTATTTTCTGCTTCCTCCAACCTGTTGATGGTTCCTTCTAGTGTAGTCTTCATTTCAATTATTGTATTCTTAAATAACCTATGGACACAATCAATAGTTTAATGTTTATTTGGGGACAAGTGGGTTAGGGAGGGGAGAAAGGGGAGGGGTGGAGAGGAGGGGGGAAGCTAAATATAAGGTGATGGAAAGAGAAGTCACATTAGGTGGTGAACTTATTATACATCAAGTTGACAATGCACTGTAGAATTGTATGCCTGAAACCTATGTAATCCTTGCTAATAGATGTCACCCCAATAAGTCTAACAATAAAAATGAATTTAAAAAAATTATTGTATTCTTCATTTCTGATTTTTTTTATGGTTTTGGTGTCTTTATTTCTTGTTATTAACTCTTTGTTGAAGTTTTCAGAAATTTCCTTAAGCATTCTTATAACCTGTTTTCTGAACTCTTGCACTGGTAGGTTAATTGTCTCCATTTTATGTAACTCTATTTCTGTTGATTTCTTTTTTCCTTTATTTGGGACATGTTTTTCTGTTTTATCATTCTAGTTTCTTCTCTGTGTTTGCTTCTATGTGGTAAGTATATCTCTTATGGCTATTAATGTTTGCCTTATGTGGTATGTGGTCCAATGATGCAATCTGTTCAATCTTCTGTGTGTGTTATCCAGAAATGTCCCTTAAGTGTGCTATGTATGTCCTTCATTTGCACTTGAGTGGTATGTTCCTCACAGCACACTATTAACTATACAATTGTATTTGTAGAATAACTCTGAAAATTTCCTGCACCACTGTACACAGCCACTTTTGTTGAAGTTTGCAAGAATGTCTTCCCCTGTTAGTTAGGTGAGATGGATAATTTATCCACATAGAGTGCATCCGTGTTGAAAGGGAAAGTCTCTAGGGGGCCTGTGTTCATTTGGAAATAAAAAGTCAAGGATCAGACATATACAAAAAAACCCATACAAATATATAAAAAGCAAACAAAAAAAAATTTTCTAAAAGCCTCAGAGTTTGCCACATATCACACACTATTAGCTGCCCTGGGAGTTGAAGGCAGTGGCAGAGCAGCACTGGAAGTTTTCCAGGTACTCTCAGTTAGCTACTCCAACAAAAGACCTATTGAAAATCTTCCCCTGCTACTAGGGCAGGACTGATTGCCTGGCCCCCCAAAGTTCCTCTAAGTGAGTGGGGTAACACTTTAAGTGCTTGTGCAAACTTTCAGAGAAAATAAGGGAGAAAAGTATTAATAATAGTAACAAAATTAAGAAAATAATAAAGAAATAAAACGTAAGGATTAAAACTACAATAGAACTTTTAAAATGTAAAATAAAAATAAAAACTCTTTCTAGAAAAATAAGAAAATTTTAAAAACAAAATTAAGTACATGAAATACAAATGAAGTAAATAATGAAAAAGAGTTAAAAATAAAAAGAAGAAGAAAATAGAAAAGAAAAAAGAAAACATACAGGAAAGTGAAATTTTAAAAAATTACTTAAAAAGTGTGAAAGAACAAAAACAAAAACAAAAAAAAATTTCTGTTTAATTTCTTCCCCCTTTCTAGCCATGTGTCCTGCAGTGTGTCTCTTGCAGCACACTTTTAGTTTCCCTGAAGGGGCAGTAGAATGGCACAAAAGTTCTCTGGTAAGTTGCACACAGATGCTTCTGTGAAATTCCACAAGAATATGTTTTCTCACTAGTTGGACGGGTCCAAACATTCAGCCAATCAGTCTAGGATTGGGCAAATCTCCAGTGTTCCTGATTATACTGTTAAGAGAAAGAAAGAAAAAAGAAAGAAAGAAAATAGAGAAAATGGTAACAATAATTAAAAATTAAATTAAAAATAATTCAGATGTATAAAAATAGAAATTAAGAAAGAGTACTGATGAAAGAAAATTATGGAAAATAATACAAAAGAATAAAAAATGAAAGAAGAAGAAGAAGGCAAGATGGCAATTGGAGAGGAGGTCCCTAAAAGCCTCTCCCAAAAAACACAATTGAACGGCCGCCCAGGAGCCAAGAAAGAGGACCTTGAGTGACAAAATGGCTGTTGAGAAATCCACAAATCGCAAGGAAACACCTGAAGGTTGGCGAGAAGGGGGCAAGTTGGGGAGAGGGAAGGGAGCAGAGACGGACTGCAACATAAAATCACTGCTGACTATTTGGAGTGGCGCAGTTTGGGGGAGGGGAGAGACCGCGGGGGAGCTGGACTTTGGAGCTGCATGATGGGGACGGAGTTTGGGAGCCAGCCTCTGAAATTTTTGAGTGGTAGAAGGGCTGAGCGAGGACTCTGAACTGCAAAGATGACACCCCAGCTCTAGGCCCCCTGGAGACCTACACAGGGCAGCAGTTCCTGTTCCCAACCCACTGCAAGGGGGCCCTTCTGTCTCAGGCCAGGCCCACAGCTTTGGACTTAGGGAGCGTGCACTTTCTCATGCACCCCAGGGTTCTCAAAGCAGTGTGAGCCTGTAGACAGCCAGGTGCTGAATCAGGGGTAGGAAGAAAGACTGATTTGATAGCATTCACCCGAGCCAGCAGAAACAAGCCTCAGAACAGCTTCCCCAGCAAAGGGCAGAAGGCAGAGCTGCCCTTGGAGCGCCTTTTGTTGGCCTCTCCACAGGATATATGTGCATAGCCTCCAAACACAATAGGAGATCAGAAACAAGAAACAAACAACTCTCTCCCTCCCAAAACTTGACCCCAGTGCCACCTAGTGTCTGCCCTACAGCAAGACACCACAAAAGCAATAATCTGGGCACTGAACATAAGATCCTCATGTCAAAGAGGAAGAACCCAGCGAACAGGATGAATTCTTTAAAAACTCCTCAGAAAGAACATGAAAGTTACCCAGAAGACAGCTAGTTAGAACTGGAAGAGTCTCATTTAAGTGACAGAGAATTTAAAGCAGCCATTCTAAAGGCTGTGAGAGAAATGAAAACCCATTGGCAGAACACCATAGCTGAGATAAATAACATAAAAAAGGATATAAACGACATAAAAAAGGAACTTTGTGAACAAAAAGAACAATTTAACAAAGAAATTCAAACATAAGAAAGATTGAGATGGAAATACGAGAAATAAATAATACCATAAAAGAAGTGAGAAATGAAATAACTGCCATAGGAAACAGGACCAACCAGATGGAGGAAAGAATTAGTGATATGGAAGATCAGAACATGGAAACAGCCCAGAAAGAGGAAGAGAGGGAATATAGAACCAAAAGGATTGAAAGAACTCTGCAAGAAATATCTGACTCCATGAAACAAAACAACATCAGGATAATAGGAATAGAAGAGGGGGCAGAGCAATCTACACAGAGCATACTCAAACAAATCATAGATGAGAACTTTCCAAAACTATAGAAAGATCTAGAACCCCAAGTTCAACAAGAAAACAGATCCCCCAGATACCTGGACCCTAACAGATCTTCTTCAAGACACATGGTACTAAAGATGTCCAAAATTAAAAACAAAGAGACAATTCACAAGGCAGCCAGGGGAAAAAAAATTATAACATTTAGAGGAGAACCCATAAGGCTGGCATCAGATTTCTCAGCAGTAACTCTACAAGCCAGGAGAGAGTGGGATACAATATTGAAAACCTTAAAACAGAGAAACTTCCAGCCAAGAATAAATTATTCAGCAAAATTATCTTTCAGATATGAAGGTGGAATAAAGACCTTCTCAAACAAACAGAAGCTGAGGAAATTTGCCAGCACGAGGCCAGCACTCCAAGAAATACTGAAAGAGGCTCTTCAGCCTGAAACAAAACATCAGGAAAAATGGAACAAAGTTGGGGCAATATGAAAGAAACAAAAACAAACAAACAAACAAACAAACAAAAACAAAGAAAGAAATAAGTAATGGCCACAGGAAATCCTCACATATCGATCATCACTCTAAATGTTAATGGACTGAACTCACCAATAAAAAGACACAGAGGAGCAGACTGGATTAAAAAACAGAACGCGTCCATAGGCTGTCTCCAAGAAACACACCTCAACTCTAAGGACAAACACAGACTCAGAGTGAAAGGATGGGATACAAATACTTCAAGCAAATGGTAACCAGAGAAAAGCAGGAGTGGCCATACTAATATCTAATGAAATAAACTTCAAGTTGAAAAAGATAGTAAAAGACAAAGATGGTCATTACATAATGATAAAAGGCACAATGCAATAACAAGAAGAGTTGACACTAATCAACATAATGCTCCCAACCAGGATGCACCAAAATACACAAAGACACTACTGACACACTTGAAAGGAGAAACTGATGAGTACACAATCATAGTGGAGGACTTAAACACCCCGCTAACAGCCATGGACAGATCATCCAAACAGAAAATAAATAAGGAAATAACAGCTCCAAATGACACATTACAGTAATTGCACATCATTGACATTTACAGGACACTTCATCCAGCAAAAAGAGACTACACCTTCTTTTCTAGTGGTCATGGAACATTCTCAAGGATAGACCTCATGCTGGGACACAAAAGTTGCCTCAGCAAATTCAAGAAGATAGAAATCATACCAAGTGTATTCTCGGACCACAAAGCTTTAAAATTGGAGATCAACTGTAAAAGGAAAGCAGAAAAAAACACATATACATGGAGATTAAACAACAGCTTATTAAAAAAGGACTGGATAAAAGAACAAATAAAAGATGAGATTAAAAAATATATAGAAACTAATGACAGTGAAAATACAACGTATCAGAATTATTGGGACACAGCGAAAGCGGTAATAAGAGGGAAATTTATATCAGAAGAGGCCTATCTTAAGAATCAAGAAAAATCACAAGCAAACATCTTAGTATCCCATCTTAAAGAACTAGAAAAGGAAGAGCAGACAAAACCCAAAGTCAGCAGAAGGAAAGAAATAATAAAAATTAAAGCAGAGCTAAACCAATTAGAGAACAGAAGGACAATAGAAAAAATTAATACAACGAAGAGCTGGTTCTTTGAGAAAGTCAACAAAATTGACAAACCCCTGGCAAGACTAATCAAAGGATGAAAGGAAAGGACACAAATATCCAAAATTAGAAATGAAAGGGGAGAAATTACCACTGATACCATAGAAATACAAAGGATTATAAGAAAATATTATGAAGGACTTTATGCCACAAAATTTAACAACCCGGAAGAAATGGACAAGTTTCGAGAAACTTATAGCCTACCAAGACTGAACCAAGAAGAACTGGATAATCTAAATAGACCAGTCAATAGCAATGAGATTGAAATGGCTGTCCATAATCTCCCTAAAGGCAAAAGCCCTGGACCAGATAGTTTCACCAATGAGTTCTACCAAGCATTCAAAGAAAAATTACCGCATATCCTCCTCAGACTCTTCCAAAATATTGAAGAGGAAGCGATACTTCCTAACTCATTCTATGAGGCCAACAATACTCTAATACCAAAGCCTGGCAAAGACAGCACAAAAAAAGAAAACTATATACCAATATCTCTAATGAACACAGATGCAAAAATCCTGAACAAAATATTAACAAATAGAATACAACAATGCATCACAAAGATCATACATCATAATCAAGTGGGATTCATCTCAGGAGCACAAGGATGGTTCAACTTATGAAAATCAGTCAATGTGATACACCACATAAACAAAATCAAAGATAAAGGCCATATGGTCATTTCAATTGATGCAGAAAAACTTTTGACAAGATACAACATCCATTTATGATCAAAACACTATATAAAATCAGTATAGAAAGAAAGTATCTCAACATAATAAAGGTCATATATGACAGACCCTCAACTAACATCATACTGAATGGGGAAAAGCTGAAACCTATTCCCCTAAAACCAGGAACAAGACAGGGATGCCCCCTGTCACACTGTTATTTAATATAGTACTGGAAGTTCTAGCCACAGAGATCAGGCAAGAGAAAGGAATAAAAGGCATCCAAATTGGGAAAGAAGAGGTCAAATTGTCACTATTTGCGGATGACATGATCCTTTATATAAAAAATTCCATAGATTCCACCAGGAAACTATTAGAAATAATTAACAAATATAGTAAAGTCGCAGGATACAAAATCAATGTACAAAAATCAAGAGCATTCCTTTATACAAACAATGAATCCTCAGAAAAAGAAATGAGGGAGTCAATTCCTTTTGCTATCACAACAAAAAGAATGAAATACCTGGGAATTAACTTCACAAAGAATGTGACAGACTTATACACAGAAAACTATAAGACACTTTTGAAAGAAGTTGAAACAGACTTTAGGAGATGGAAAAATATCCTCTGTTCATGGATAGGAAGACTTAACATTGTTAAAATGGCCAATCTGCCCAAAGCAATCTACAGATTTAATGCAATACCCATCAA
This sequence comes from Lyroderma lyra, assembly GCA_004026885.1. Classification (NCBI taxonomy): domain Eukaryota; kingdom Metazoa; phylum Chordata; class Mammalia; order Chiroptera; family Megadermatidae; genus Lyroderma; species Lyroderma lyra. The sequence goes on from PVJL010011127.1 coordinate 14,022, forward strand.
AATCCCACAATCATACTTTTGTTGAATAGATAAAAGAATTATTAGATTTATATGGAACCATAAAAGACCTGGAATTGCCAAAGCAATACTACATATAAAGAATAAGGCTGGTTGCATTACACTTCCTGACTTCTATATATATTACGAAACATCAATAGCCAAAGCAGCTTGGTAGTGGCAGAAAAACAGAAATATAGACCAATGCAATAGAACTGAAAACCCAGAAATAAACCCACAAATTTATGGACAAATAATTTTCGATAAAGGAGCAAAAACCATACAATGGGGAAAAGACAGTCTCTTTAGTAGGTGGGAAAGGAGGGGGGAAGCTAAATATAAGGTGATGAAAAGAGAAGTCATATTAGATGGTGTACTTATTATACATCAAGTTGACAATGCAGTATAGAATTGTATGCCTGAAACCTATGTAATCCTTGCTAACAGATGTCACCTCAATAAGTCTAACAATAAAAATGAATTAAAAAATAAGTTTCTTAAGCAAAAAAAGGAAAAATAATAAGAATAAATGTAGTGTATACAAACTTTAAATTTCACATACTATGAATTTTAAATGAAGTTTCAAATACAATAAAATATATTTTATATTACATTAAAAATATTAAGAATTCAGACAGTATAACTGAATATGAAATGGAATTATAAAGGATCTTAAGCTTTTATAAATTATCTACTATGTTGAAAAGAGAGTAAACGTACTACTTACACAGTATTGAATATATAGCTTGTACGGAAAGCTGGATTTTCCTAAATAAGTTGTCAGACTACACTTTATCCTTCATAGATATAGAATTTCTTGGTTGGTCAGAAATAATCAAAGTGCCAGGGTTTTAGAAACCTTAGAGTCTGAAAACAAACAGTACTTAAATGCAGTGTTCTCACTGCACATATATTTCCAGTGCCAAAGATTTGAGAGGACACCAGAAAACAAATGTTTAAGTAATGTACCTCAAATCCACCGGCTGGTATGTGGTCTGAAGTCACAGCAATCTAATAATTATGATATCATTGTTCTTCTTCTCTATCAATTAGTATGTGTGTTCTGATCACGTTGTATTCAAACTTTGCAAATTTCCTATCCAACTCGATTCAACCTACCTTCAGGGACTATCTTGATGCAAACGTTTAAAAAATGATTCTGTTGGGTGATGGAAAAAGCTTGGAGACTTAAATAGTTCTGATTGTTATTTGTATTTTATACATATTTGTGTGAATTTATTTTTAAGATCTATGTCCTACGACATGGAAATTTCTGTGAGGACAGGAACCGTGTTTATTTTGTACACCACTCTCTCCTCAGTGCTTAACTTAGTAACAAGGCACATCAGAGACGGTCAATAAAAATTTGGTTAATTAATTATAATGGAAAAGAGTTTTAAAATTTCTCTTTTCAATCATTAACCCAACTATTTTTGTAAGGGGTTAATTTTTTTTGTTTCTTGACCTTTCATGGTATAGTTTAGATTTACTGTAATCTAATGCAAACTAGTTGGGACTATATGAATAATACAAATAAAGAGGCACTTTACAATTTGTCTTTCTAGAACAGTAAAATGTAAATCTTTATTAATATAATTCTCTGACTATTTTATTCAAGTTTCTTGGAGTTTTTTCAGGAGATTTATTTTAATAAGCTAGAACTTTGATGATTTGCTGCAGTAGACATTAATATTTGTTGATTGGAACTAAATAGAACTAAAGATTTCAATGCAAGTCCTACCACCTGTAAAAAATTATTTTCATTACAGCATGTTTTTTTCCTACCACAGACTATTTATCACTGAGTTGAAAATCAGACTGTAAATAATAAGAGACATACATGTATTTTCTATTATTATTCTTTATCTCTTCATTGTTTAAAACTTGTAAGGAGCAATGTTTGCTGATCCTGTGGAATCTAGAATGCTTTTCTTTAATTTCAAATACTAAATGAATTCATGACCATTTTATATAAAAAGAAAGAATTTTATTTGTAATTATTTTAACATTTGTCATTTTATAGATGATTTTTTATGCAAAAAAATAAGTTTGTTTCCTGTTGGTACTATCATTATTAATATATACTTTTATTATTTTAACTAATTTTTTTCATATTTTGCTGAACAAACTATGAAACCAAAGATTTTATTTACAGCTCCTCTAAGATGTAAAAACTTTAATTCCTAGCAGACCTAAATACTTATAAGCAAACCAATGTATTTTTCTACAACTATTCATTTCCTTCTCTCTCTTTATTTCTCCCTCTTTCCCTCCCTCCCTCTCCCTTTTTTCTCTCCTAGCCTTATTATTTTACATTCTTTCCAAAATTAAATCATGGAATTTTAGAAGTAGTTTTCTTTAAATCATAAAGTAAAGTTATGTGGTGAAAATGATATTCAGGTGGTGGTCACTTCTAGTTTAGGTAAAGTCCATTTGTTTTGCCAAAGTGATTTGGCTGCTAGGATTGACTTAACCTATCAAATTAGTGAAGAAAAAAAAAATTTAAGTCAGGCAAACAATGGTTATGTGCCTTATAAAAAGATTATCAATAGTTTGGTCTTTGAGATGACTTTAAAGGTGTTTTTAGAATAACATTGCTTATGTAATCTAAGTTATCTGTTCACATAAATATTATATTAGCATTGGATCAGGTAATACAAAAATAGACATAAAACATTTCCTGATTCCTGACAATTTTCTACTCTCTGGGGAGAGAAATGAGATAAGTATGTATACAATAAATAAGATAGACATTAAACTGCACTCTGTTTTAAACTATATGTGTCTGAGGGCTTGGTAGGCTGTGGGGATAGAAGGATGAATTATTTAATATCTAAATACAACCTGGGATATGCATTCTGCTAGCTTCCAAAAATCACCTGTCAGATAGAGGGGAGGAGAAGATAAAGGGATAAACAAATTATGAAGTGACAGGTGCCCTAAAGGAGCTCTTTATGTCTAACAGCTAACTGAAAAATACCACGTAGTTTTTAAATATCTAACTTTGTACATCCAAAATGGAATTTTTCGATCCATTTGCCAAATCTGATCTTCCTCAGTTTCCTTTTGGGTAAGAAAATGACACCTTCATACAGTCAATTGCTTAAGTCAAAAACTTAGGAACTGCTCTTTGTTTCTCTCTTTTGCCACTTCCATATACAATCAATCCATCAGCAAGTCTCTCTGACTTCACTTTTAAAATACTTTTGCTAATTCCTTTATTTTTATCCTGACTACCACTACCCTAGGCCAATCCATAACAAGTCACTTTGATTATCACCAATTTTTGCCACCTTCTCTTGCAATCCATCTCTTTCCTAGCATGTACAATGATGTTTTTAATTTATTATACTAAGCAGATAATTTTTTTTCCATTGGAGTTCTTTAATAACTCTCTATTACTCTTGGGATTAAATGCAAACTTCCTGACAAAACCAGTAAGTCCACACCCGCTCTGGTCCTTGCTCACTTTACCTACCTCATCTCATACTTTACCTATCATATGGGGTGGTCAAGAAATTTGTGGAATGAAGGGGAAGAAGAGTAAAAAAACTATTTATTATTTTTCCTTTTCAATATATTTCTCCTCAACCCTAATACACTTTTCAGATCTTTTAATAAGTTTATTTATACCCTTAAAAAAAAGTTTTGTTTTGCTTTTAAAGTTGCAGTTTTAACCTCATTGTCATCTGTAAATTTTGTCCCTCAAAACTTTTTTTTTAATATTTGGGAACAAATAATAATCAGAAACTGCCAGGTTTAAACAGTAGGGAGAATTATTTAATGTTTGGAAGCAACAATTGTGAAGAGTAGCCAACACAACATTGCTCTTTTTGCATGAGTGTATGCAAAAGGAATACCCCTTGGTCTATTTTTCTCTTCTGTTTTATGGATTCTTTAATGGTTTCAGCAACCTGGAATAGTATGCTCCAGTTACTGTAACACTCTTATCCTTGTAATCAATCAGGGTACCCTTTATATCCCAAAAAAACAGTAGTTCTGATTTTTCCAGCCAATTTCAATACCTTGAACTTCTTAGTTGGTGGTATGTCCTTTTCATGCTATTGCCTATATTCCTGTTTTAACTCAGGTTCACAATGGTGAAGACAACTTTTATCTTCAGTGACAATATATTTTAAAACTTGATGTTTGTTGTCTCTGCAGGGGTTCAAAAACTGTCATGAACACTCAACATGCTGTTGTTTTTGAAGCAGTGTGAGCATTCTCCGTACCCATCTTATACTGACTTTTGACATTCTTAGATATGATCGTGAATATCCAAAATGGTTATAGTTGATACTTTTGTTCAATCTGGCATGACAATGTCTGAAGAAGTGGCTCAGCAGGGTGTTCCAGACAGAAGTTGTCTTCAATTGACTCTCTGCTTTGCTTTAAAAGCTATGCCACTTGTAAACCCTGGATTTCCCAGGACAACAGTCCCAATAAACTCCTAATAGCACTTACAAAATGGTTTGAGATGTTTTTCCTTGTTATATGAAGAACTTAATGATGAAGCAAAATTAAATTTTATCCATACTTGAGATTTTCTTCATGTTTGATTTGCTTCTTTGGTGATATCTGAAAGAAAATGGATGAACGTAGGCTGAAATTTGGCACATATGTTAATAATAAGTCATACTATTAAACTGTGTGTTTTAGTACTCCCACCTCTCTGATAACTGCAAATTTCACAAATTTCTTGACCACTGCACATACACCTCCTCCTGCTCTTGTTCCCTTTACTAATTGCTTTTGTTTTTCTTATCATTCTTGTTTTTACCCTAGATCTTTTTTGGTTGCTTTTTCTATTTCTAAAACTTTTCTTTTGCTTATTTTAGTAGCTAATTCCTCATAATTCAGATCTCAACTCATATGAGTCTTTCTCAAAGAGGTCTTTCCTAACCATCCTATCTAAAGGCACTTTTGTTTGTGTAACTCTCTAGTACTTAAATTTGCTTTTATTAGCTCATCAGAACTTACTGCTACATGACATTAGTTTGCTTACTTATTTGTTCACTTATTTATTTTTCATAATTCTCTCATTGATAATAAAGCTTCTTGAAGTTAAAAACTTTGTTGGTTACATTCAAGGTTCCCACCCCCAGCTATTAGAAAGTGCCTGGTATCTTGTAGGCACTCTATAAATGTTTGTTGAATAAATGATTGAATAAATGAATGAGAAAATTTATAAAGTAATGATTATTAGGTACCACCATACATTAGTCAAAACAAGATTCTCCCATAATAACCTGATTATCTTTGTGAAATCAGTTTGCTAGACCTAAAAACTCAGTTAATGCTGCAGTACCAGGATATATAGATTTCAGGGTAGGAAAGGGAAAAAAAACACATAAAAATTATTGAATATATGTGGAAAACATGGAGAAAGGCAAATTATAATTTTTGGATTTAATTACTGTATTTGAATACACAGGGTTGTCTGGAAATACCCAGCCATACATGCCTCTATTAATCATATTACATGGCTGGATACTTTCCAGACAACCCATGTATTATTTCAACAAATTAAATTCAATGGATAATATATTATTGAGTTATTACTACCAGGGTGCCAAAAAAGGTATATATGTTTTAAGAAATGTTACCTATGTATTACTTTTCAAAGTTGAATTGAATTATGGTAGCAATGTGTAATATAACATTTGTTCAAAAGATGGCATTAATCAAATGAATTAGACAGTCAGGACAGTCAAAGAAAATGGTGGAAGCATGGTTGTCATTCAAGGAGTGCAAGACAATTTTGAAGTAGTATTTGAAATTTAAGAACGTTGTTTGAGTCTCCCCCATGTTCTCCTCACTTAATATTCCTTGAATTGTCCCTATGGGGGACCTTAAAATATGTGGTGTAGCATAGAAAACTGGCTGCACTGGGCATACTCTGGGAAGAAAATGAAATGACATGTGCAGTGATACAAATGTACATTTTGGTCAATGTTACTCAAGCAGTAGTTTTCCATAATCAGAAGTGTCTGGACACTGATGGTAACCACTTTGAGCACCTCTTATAATTGCAGAAGTCAAACATGACTTGTATTCATTCTTTGTTATTGGTATGTATTAATTATTACAATTTTAATACAGTTTCTTCCTTTCTTAAAATGTGTATATGTTTTCTTGGCACCCTCTTTTTATGTTAGGCATGGTATGAAGTATGAGACATTTGGTACATTTATGATAACACAAGATCATGGAATTTAGTTTTATAACAGAATTAGATTAAAAGTATCATAATAGTTGAGATGATTGTCTAAATTTAACAGAAAGTTAATAAGAATTAATGTAAGGATGAATAGAGTTCTGCCATGTGGCTTGCACAAATGGTTTAAACATGAATATACCCAGAAAAGAAAATCTGTGGGTGCTACCCAACTTTCTGTCTCCAAAGAGTTAGAGATAGGATGTAGTTGATGAAAAATACTTTAGTTTTCTTAGTAGAAGTTCATACATTGTTCAAAACAGAAAAATTTAATCCTGAGAGACAGAGCAAGATAAAAGCCAAAAATGATAAGGGGTAGATTTAAATGTTAAATTAGAATGTGCTTTCTAAAAATAAGTTAATAGTTTTTGAAAAAACATATTCCAGTACTTGTTGGATGACTATTTTCAGAATAATTGTGGAGAAATTTCATGCTTTATATTATATTCTATAGATTTTCACAGTGTACATTATTAAATCCTTCAAAGTAGGTAAAATGCATCAGAACACCAAGAAAATCTGAAAAATGTGTAGTGTTGTAAATGAAGGAGTTTTAGCAAGAGAATCCTCTTGAAGCAGGAGATCATGTGTTCCAAATAAGGATTGTAACTAGAAATAGTTAGATTTTTCTTATTATAGACCTAGTACACATGAATTGCAAGTTAATTATACCATATTCACTAATGTAATGCCATCGTGTTTGTCTGTTTTTGTTTGTTTTTCTTTTCTATTGTTAAAAAACAATTTATTGAAGTATAACACAGCAGTATACAAGTCACAGTGTACAGCTCAATGAATGATCACAAATTGAACATATATAAGAAAACAACACCCAGACAGAGATAAGAATATAAGTATTGCTAGTACCCAGAACATCCCCCATGTCCTCACTTCTAGTCACTACCCCTTCAAAGGCAGCCTCTCTTCTGATTTTTAATATCAGAGGTAGATTTTCACTGTGCTTGAACTTTAGTAAATCATACAGTGTGTATACAGTATATATTCTTTCTGTATTTGGCTTCTTTCACTTAACATTACACATGTGTGATTTATCTATGTATACTGTATTGCACATACAGTTATTTTGTTCTCATTGCTATACAGTATTATATTTAGTGACTATACCATAATATATTTATTCTATTGTTAATGAACATTTGAGTGGTTTTCAGTCTGGAATTATTACAAACAGTACTGCTATGAACATTCTTGTGTATGTCCTATAATGAATATGAAAATGGGAACATAGGTAGCAAAATTGCTGGGTCATAAACTACACATATGCTCAATTTTTATTGAAAGTGCCTACTAGTTTTTTAAGTAATCTTACTAATTTATAATTCCACAACAAAAATTGACCATTGTGGCACACTTGGTTGGTAATTTTCATTTTAATCAGTTTGATAAGTGAGAAGTGTATTTCATTGTACTTTTAATGATGAAGTTGCATGTGGATTGGCTACTTGTAAAGTGCTGATTTTTCTATTGATTTTTCTATCTTGATTTATAAATGTCCTTGAATTAGTCTGAATATGAGTTCTATGTTGAATATTCAAATTGGAAATCTCCTCTCCAAATTTGTGGGACGTATTTTCATTCCTAGTGGTGTGTCTTTGATAATAAATTCTTTACTTTAATATTTTTCACTCTATCAGATTTTATGTTTAATACATTTACAAAAATATTTAAGAATGTTTTGCCTACTCCAAGGTCCAGAAATGTCCTCATATAATTTTACTCTACTCTAAAAGTATAATTGTTTTATCTTTTACATTTATGTATTCAATCCATTTGAAATTTATTTTTGAGAATGGATCAAAATTATTATTTTTCTCTATGGCTACCAGTTGACTCAGAACATTTTATTGAATAAACTATCTTTTCTTCACTGTACTGCAGTGTATGTTTGTCATTAATCAGGTGGTTGTGTATGTGTGAGTCTGTCTCTGGACTTTTCAATTGGTCAGTTTGTCTCTCTTCCATCAGTAACACATTGTTATATATACAGTAGTTCTACAATAGTTTTATAGTAGTGAGTCCTCCAGTTTTGTTGTTCCTATGTTTCTGATATCAGTGTATCGCCTCTTAGCTCCTCATTCACTCTTTATTGCCCTGTCTCTGAATGAAAATCTTTCCTTTAAATGGGCAGAGGACCTGAATAGACACCTTTTCCCAAGAAGATATACAAATGGCCAATACATATATGAAAAGATGCTCAACTTCATTAGCGATTAGGGAAATGAAAATCAAAACCACAATGAGTTACCACCTCACACTTGTTAGAATGGCTGTTATCAACAACAAATAGTAACAAGTGTTGGAGAAGTAATGGAGAAACAGGAACCCTCATAAAGTGCTGGTGGAAATGTAGATTTGTACAGCTACTGTGAAAAAAAATATGAAGGCTCCCCCCCAAAATTAAGAATAAAGTTACCATATGGCACAGCAATTCCTCTTCTACCTTTCATTTTTGAAAACATTTATTCTCAAAGATACATGTGCCCTCATGTTTATTATAGCATTATTTATGTTGGCCAGACATGGAAACAACCAAAGTGTCCTTTGATAGATGATTGGATAAAAAAGATGTGTTACAAATATACAAGGGCAGTCTCAAAATTATCCAGCCATGTAATATGAAAAATAGAGGTATTTATGGCATGGTTTTTCCTGGACAGCCCTCAAGCAATGGAATACTACCTGGCCATAAGAAAAGATGAAATACTGCTATTTGGGGCAACATGGATGGACCTTGAGAATACCATAGTAAGTGAAACAAGTCAAATGAAAAAGTCAAGAACCATATGATTTTACTCATAAATGAGATATAAAACTGAAATCAATGAACAATCAAAAAAGGCAAACAAACAAACAAAAACTTATGGACACAGACAACAGTATGGTGTTTATCAGGAGGGAAAGAAGGGTGGAGAAGAAGTAGAAAAGAGTAGTAAAGAAGTTCAAATATATGGTGAAAAAATGTGACTAGACTTGTAGTAGTGAATGCAAAATGCAATACATAGATGATATATTATTGAATTGTGTATTTGAAACAGGTATAATCTTATTAACCAATGTCACTTCAATAAATTTAATATAACTAAAAATATAAAAAGGCATAAAAGAGAAAAAGCTTTTTTTCTTTTTTTTTGGCCAAATGACATGAAAGTATGTTTTGTCAGTAGAAGGCTCTGGATAGACTTTGAAAGAGAATAGTTTGCTTCCTGGTTCTGTGAATTCTGAAGCATGCGTGGCTTCTCCAGAACCCAACTTCTGCAGAATGCACAGCTATTCCAGTGCTGGGCCCCTTCAGTGCATGATCATCAGCAGCACTCAACAGCCTGCAGCTTTGCCCAGTATCTCCCCTTGGGTGGTTTCATAGCAGCATGACTCTAGTGAGACACTTCTCTGTAAGCAGCTTTCCTCAGAACCCTAGAGGCTGAATTTCTAGTAATTTTACCAGTATGGCAGCACAGTCACCTCATTGCCACTTAGTGAGATACCATCATAACAGGTCTGGGTCTTATTCCTCCTGGGACCTCTTTCTGTGTGTTCTATTTCACCCCAAAGCTAAGGTCATTTCTTACATCTGCAATCTACTATAGTTTTTAGTTTTTACTTTTAGCCAATTCCTCATTACTACAATACTCTCTTACTGAAAATAGTTTTTTATGTTAAACTTTCCCAGGTGACAATGCACTCTAGAATTGTACACCTGGAACCAATGTAATTCTTACTAAAAAAATGTCACCCCAATAAATCTAACAATAAAAAAAAACAAACAAAAACTTTCCCAGATCAATGTGGTCTCTTTCTTCTGATTGTTTACAATCTTCTGACTGTATAATATTTTTATAATAAAGTCTTCCAATTGATAAACATGGTAGTTTTCTCTGTTGATTTAGTTCTAGTCTTGTACATCATATGATAGATTTATTCCTAAGTTTTTCATGTATATTGATGTTATTGTAAATGATATCTTTCCATTTTATTATAAATTTATTGTTCTTAAATAAGAATCTAATTGATTTTTAGCAACTTACCTTTTATCCATTGAATTTGATAAATTCACATATTAATGCTAACAGTGTACCTGTATATTCTTTAGTATTTCCACAGGCACAATCGTGCTTATGTGAATGTCTGAGTTTATTTTTTCTGTTCTAATTCTAATGTTTTTTATTTTTATATCTTGACTTATTGTGTGTCTAGATTTAAGATGATCAGTATGATGTTGAATAGAATTGATTATAGAACTGATAATAACAAGTACTCTTAGTCTTGGTAAAATTTTTTAATATTACATCATTAAGTTTGATGCGTGCTTTAGGCATTTCTTTATCTTTTTATTTATTTATTATCAGATATTCTTTATTAAGTTAAGTAAGTTCCTTCTATTTCTAGTTTATTAAGGGTTTTATTATTTTTTAAAATCATGAGCAGGTGGCAAATTTTATTAAGTATTTTCTTGTATTGGTATCATCATATTACTTTTTTGTTTATTAATATGTCAAATTACACTGATTTTCTAAGGTCAAAACACACAACACAATTTTTGGACAAATAAAACATGATAGAATTTTTTATGTATAAATTCTGTAAACCAGAATTAGAAATGAACATTATGGACTCTTTGGACCCAGGGCCATTTTCTAAATGTGGACATTTTTTACAGGACCAAATGTCCACTAATCACTTTGAGACTTTGTAAATATACTATCTTTCCTCAAACTTACACTTATTAATTTCACCATGCATTGATAAATCTTGCCTACAAAAATGATTACTATAGGAGCAGTAGAAAAAGCATCTCAATAGATGTATTGCATCAAACATAGAGTACTATGTTTGAAGTTTACACATACCATAAGACAGGTCAGGTAGAGGACCTTAGATGGTGGCATGAGAGGAGACCCTTGAAACTTCTCCTGGAAAATACAATAGAACAACTAGGATTTGAAAAGTAAAACCTTGAGTGACACAGTCTCAGCTGAGAGATCTGCACATCACAAGAAAACACCTTCAGAGAAAGGGTGGCAAACAGGGGACAAGGGTGGAAGCAGAGTGAAGTGGTTGTGGAACACAACCCTGGGCTGACAGAAGAAGGAGTGAGGTGGGAGTCTGGAGACATTAGTCAAAGAAAAACACAATCCTGGATGGGTTAGAGGCTGAGAAATGACAAAAGCAGAAGCATGGGCAGCTGAAACCTGGTGAGACCATGGGTGAGTTAAAACCCCAACCAAGAGGTTGGAGGATGATGGCAGATTAGGTGGATGCTGCATCTACAGTCTCCCAGATTGCATAAAGGTTGCAGATAGATAGGGGAACATCACAGGACTGACTGAGCAGAACTCTGACCACTAAGGACATAGAAAAGGAAGCCCAATTGAGACTAGTAGGAAAATGGGGTAATCTCAAACCTGTGGACAGTAAGGGAGCTCCAGCAGAAAAACCTCAGATGCAGGGGCTCTCACAGACAAGTGAGGGGTGCTAAGCCTATGCTGTACTCCCCCTCATAGCCTAGTAGCCCTGTGTAGGAGAGAAAAAACCTGTTATATCTGGCAATGAAAATCATCAGGAATTCTGTCTATCTGTGTTAGTGATACTGAGACTAAGTCCAGGTACTTTCCTATGGAGTGTGTACACGGGCTTGGCCACTTGCCATGCTCACCTATTGTTCAGTGGAGAGACAGCATTACTGAAGGTGTCAGAGTTATACCCAGAAACGTTGAGCTGTGAGGTTTTGTGGTGGAAACCAAACAGTCCCATTGTTTGAGAATGGAGAGGGACACATGTGTGGCACACAGGAAGATCCTTTTTTTCCCTTCTTTATTAACCCTTCCAAAAACACCAATTCTGAGACCTCACTGGTTTAACAAAATCCATGCATGTCCAATATACACCTGAAAACCACACCCATCACAGCTTAAAATATATCCTTTAGGGTGTTCTAGGCTACCAAGCACCCAGTCCCACTCTACCAATTGCAGAAATTGGTCTTACAGGTTTTTGACAGAGAGCAAGCAGCCCCACCTTTCTAGGCAAATCCTCTGAAGTAGACCAAAATAAATAAATAAATAAAATAAAAAATAAAAAACCAAAAAATCTGATCTGACAATAAAATGTTGGCATGAGAGTCACCTCTGAAAAACTCATCTGGAGATTACAACTAATAAAACACCTATACCTCAACTAAGAACCCTCTACATGATGCACAATCACAGTTAACAACCCACTCATCACATTAAGGTACCTGCAGATAGGCAGAGGATTAAACACAGGAGAAAAAAAAAAACAGAGCAGAGATGCAGCTGTGATGTGGGTCCCTGCTTGGAACTCTACCACTGGGGGAGGGAAGAGGAAGAAGGCAGTGGGAGAGCACTCTGACCCTCACTCACTCCACGGGACTGAGAAAAGGGGGCCCAGAGGCAGGGGTGTGAATTACCGCAACTACCTCACTTTGGCCCTAGGAAGTACAGACTGGCCTGCAAAATGCATCAGCTGGACTTCACTGTGGTTCCCAGAGAAGAAGGAGCAACTGGGAGATGAGGAGCCACAGTAAGAGTGCTCCAGCCGGGAAGAAGAAGGAAAGAGGGGGGCTGCATGCACATTTCTTGCCTCATAACCAAGATGATCTGAAAGACTAGCAAACAGGGCTGACCCTGAAGCTCAGGGCAGAGTCCATGCATGGGGCAAACTGAGAACAGAAAGGCGCAATCATGCTCAAACTCTGTATGAGCAACAGAGACACAGGAAGAAAACAAAGTCACAGACTCCTGTCCCCCACAGGCTTCTGCCTGCCCAGTATCGGTAGTGAACACCAAATAAACTGCACTAGCAAGGGTCCAGAGAGGCTGCAAAAATGAGAAACCAGAGAAAACTAGCTCAAATTAAAGAAATGGGAATAGATGACCCATCAGAAACAGAGCTCAGAGCAATGATTATAAAAATGCTTAAAGAACTGATTGATAATTTTAACAGAGACATAACAAACATCAAAGAAGACTTATAAACCATTATAAAGGACCAAAGAGAGATAATGACTACATTAACTGAAATGAGGAATGGACCAAAAAAATACACTAAACTAGATAAAATAGAAGCAAAAAGCAGTGATTTGCAAAAACATCAGCAGAAAACACCCAGCCAGATCAATTACAAAATTATTTCCCAAAAAGTAAGGATGGATTGTGATTTCTCTGGGATTATATCAAACATAAAAATATCAGAATAATACGTATGCTGGAAGGGACACAGAAAAAGCAAGGGATCAAGAAATTATTTGAAGAAATAATGACTCAAAATTTGTCTAACCTGGTGAAGAATATAGACATACAAGTCCAGGATGGATAGAGAATTCCAAACAAGATGATTCCGAACAGAAACACACCAAGACACATCATAATTAAAATGGCAAAAGTTAAAGAAAAAGAGAAAATTCTAAAAACAGCAAGAGAAATGCAAATAGTAACTTATAAAGAGACCCTATTTGACTCTCAATTGATTTCTCACCAGAAACTTTACATGGAAGAAGGGATTGGCATAAAATATTCAACATGATGAAAAGCAAGGACCTACAACCAAGAGTAATATATCAAGCAAGGCTAGCATTCAAGATTGAAGGAGAGATAAAGAGTACTCAGATAAGAAAAAGCTAAAGAAATTTATCATCACCAAACCAGTACTACAAAGAATGTTAGAAGAACTTTTTTAAGATGGGAGAAGGGATGGGAGAGTGGATAAAATAAGGGAAAGGGATGGAGAAATTTAGTTTGATTGTTAACAGAAAATTGAAAGCAACAAAGAAACAAAACTCATAGACACAATCAATAATTTAGTAGTTAACTGAGGGTAATGGGGGAGGTGGGTCAGGGAGAAGGAACAGGGACACAAACATATGGTGATGTAAAGAGAACTAACTCCAGATGATGAACACATAATACAACATATAGGGATGTAATATAGAATTGTACACCTGGGCCCTATGTAATTTTTACTAATCAATGTCACCACAATAAATTAAAAAAAAAAAAACCTGCAGTGAAGCCAAACTGCAGGCCAGAAAAAAAAAGGTGTGTAACTTTTAAAAACAATTCCCAGAAAAACCACACAAACACCCTAGCATTTTGTCTAGATCACCCAGAGTTGTGCCTTGTCCACCCAGTAGGGCACCCAGGGCAGCAGAGTCACCAGCCTTGTCTTAGTGGATTTTTTTTTGCCTTTTTTTTTTTTATTTATCTGAAGCAGAAAAGGCTATCTGTGGCTTACCAAGGAGAGGTCAATGCTACTCTGCCATTCCCTCTATTGCTCCCTATTCACAGCTAAAATTTACATAAGAGTGAAAAATCACTGGGCTCTCCAAAAGATTATTTAATTTTTTTCTGTAATTTCCTTTCCTTTTCTGTAATTTTCCTTTACCATTAATCTTTCTTAATTTCTATTTTTTCATATATTTTTATATTTTTATTTTTAAATTTAATTTAATTTTCTATTAATGTTGCCATTTTTTTCTATGTTTTTCTTATTTTGTTTTCTTTTTTTTTCTTCTATTTTCAAAGTATAATCAAGCACACTGGAAATTTGCACTATTAAACTTCGATTGGCTGAGTGACTTGTCCTGACCAATTAGTGGGGAAATACTTTCTTGCAGATTTTTGCAGGAGCAGCTGTCTACAACTTACCAGAGAGCTTCTGGTGCCATTCTGTTGCTCTTCCAAAGCAATAAAAAGTGTGCTACAAGCAAAAGACCACTGGGACCCACATCAAGGTAGAGGGGGCAAATACTTTTGTTCTTTCTCTCTTTCTTTTTAATTCAACATTTTTTTTACTTACTCTCTCACCTTCTACCATGGGTCTTACACAAAAACATTTCTTTTCTTTGTAATTTTACCTTATTTTTAAACATTTTTTCAGGATTTATTTTATTTGTATTTCATGTCTTTATTTTAAGTATTTTTTATTTTTTGAACTTTTTACATACCTTTTTATTTTTTAAGTGTTATTTACTTTTTAATCCTTATTTTTAATTTTTTATCATTTTTTATTTCACTATTATTATTAATACTTCTTTTCCTTCTTTTCTTTCAAAGTTCACACAGGTACCCTGAAGTGTTGCGCTGCCCACATACCAGAACTTTGGAAGGCCAGGCAATCAGCTCTGCCTTACTAGTGAAGAAAGACTTTCTTTAGGTCTTTTGCATGAGTGGCTGTCTGAGACTGCCTGGGGAATTTCCAGTGCTTCTCTGTACTACCCCTCACCCCCAGGGTAGCTAAAGGTGTACTGTGAGTGGCAGACCATGATTCTTTCAGGAAATTTTGTTTTGTTTTATTTTTGTATATTTGTTTTTGTGTGTTTCTGTTTCTTGTCTTTTTTTTTTTCCAAAAGTGAACACAGGCCCTCTAGAGAATTGACTTATAGATGAATCAGAGATAAGCTCTACCTTATTAATAATGATTTCCTTGCAGGCTTCAGCAAAAGTGGCTGTCTGCAGCAGACAAGGAAGATTTTGATGTTTCTCTACCACATTCCAACTGTGGGCTATGGGTGGAATGCCACTGAACTACAACTGAAAAATACACACAGAACACACTTAAGGGACAATCTCAGTTTGCATACACAGGAGATCAAAAATATTGCACCATTGGACCACATAAGACACATACTACATAAGGCCACCAAGCAAAGAATAAGAAACACAAGAGATATACCTACTATGTAGAAGCAGACACAGAGAAGAAGCCAGAATGAGGAAAGAGAGAAACACATTCTAAATAGAGGAATAAAAGAAACTTCCAAAAATAGTTAAATGAAATAGAGGCAATCAACCTACCAGAGCAAGAGTTCAGAAAACAGGTTATAAGAATTCTCAAGGAACTTAATTAAAACTTCAACAAAAAGATAGCAACCATAAAGAAAGACATAGAAACCATAAAAACCAACAAATTAGAAATGAAGAATACAATAACTGAAGTAAAGACTACACCAGAAGGAATCAACAACAGGTTAAATGAAACAGAAAATCAAATTAGCAATCTGGAAGACAAGGTATCAGAAAATACCCAAAGCAACGAGCAAACACAAAAAATAATTTTTAAAAATGAGGATAGCCTTAGAGACCTCTGGGACAGCATCAAGTATAACAATATTTTAATCACAGGGGTACTAGAAGGAGAAGAGAAAGCAAGGGATCAAGAACATGTTTGAAAAAATAATGACTGAAAACTTGCCTAACCTGGCAAAAGAAATAGACACAGAAGTCCAGAAAGTGCAGAGTTTCAATCAAGATTAACCCAAATAGGTGCACACCAAGACACACTATAATTAAAAAGTAAAGGTTAAAGACAAAGAGAGAATCTTAAAAGCAGCAAGAAAAAGAAAACAAGTTACCTACACAGGAACTCCCATGGAACTATTATTGTATTTCTCAGTAGGAAACTTGCAGGCCAGAAGAGAATGACAGGAAATACTGCAGGCAATGATACACAAGGCCCTACAATCAACACTACTGTACCAAGCAAGACTATCATTTAAAACTGAAGGAGACATAAAAAAAAACTTCCCAGATAAGAAAAAGTTAAAGAAATTTATTACCAATACTCTGGCATTACAAGAAATGCTAAAGGGCATTATTTTTTAAGCAGAAGAAATGAGAAAAACATGCAAACAAAATAAAATTTAAAACAAAACATGAATAATAATATGGCAATGACTATGTACCTATTAATAATCACTTTCAATGTAAATGGACTAAATTCTCCAATCAAAAGACATAGGGTAGCTGAATGGATAAGAAAAGAAGACTCAGGCATATATTGTCTACAAGAGACTCACCTGAGAAGGAAAGAAACACACATACTGAGTGTAAAGGGATGAAAAAGAATATTTTATACAAAGAAAAATTTTAAAAAAGCTGAGGTAGCAATACTTACATGGGATAAAATAAACTTTAAAACATACTATGACAAGAGATAAAGGAGGATATTACATAATTATAAAGAGATCAGTGCAACAAGAAGACATTACTCTTGTAAACATTTATGCATCCAACATAGGAGCACCTAAATACATGATACAACTATTAACAGACATAAAGGCAAACATCAACAGTAACACAATCATAGTAGGGGACCTTGACACCTCATTGACAACAATGGACAGATCTTACAGACAGAAAATCCACACAGATACAGTGTCCTTAGATGACACACTAGAGCAGATGGATTTAATTGATAATTTTAGAGCACTACATCCTAAAGCAGCAGACTATACATTCTTTTCAAATGCACACAGGACATTTTCCAAGACAGATCACATGTTAAGCCACAAAACAAACTTCAATAAATTTAAGAAAATTGAAATAAAATCAAACATTCTCTCTGACCACAGAAGTATAAATGTAGAAATCAATTACAAGAAATAAACTAAAACACACACAAACATATGGAGGCTAAACAATATGCTACTAAACAATAAATGGGTCAACAAGGAGATTAAGAAAAAAATTAGTAGGTTTCTTGAGATAAACAAGAATGAAAACACAGCTACCCGAAATCTATGGGACACAGCAAATCAGTCTTGAGAAGAAAATTCATAGCAATCCAGGTCTACCTAACAAAACAAGAAAAGGCTCAAGTAAACAGTTTAATCTTACACCTAAAAATACTGAAAAAAGAATAGCAAACAAAGCCAAAAATGAGCACAAGAAAAGAAATAATATAAATCAGAGCAGAAATGAATAAAATTGAGACTGAGAAGACAATGCAAAAGATTAATAAAATCAAGAGCTTGTTCTTCAAAAAGATAAACAAAATTGACACACCCTTAATCAGTCTCCTCAAAAATAAGAAAAAGGAGGACCCACATAAATAAAATCAAAAATGAAAGAGAAGTGACAACAGACACAACAGAAATACAAGAAATTATAAGAAAATACTATGAACAATACACAAACAAATTTGGCATTTTGGCAGCAATGGATAAATTATTAGAGACATACCAACTTTCAAAGTTAATTAAGAGAAAACAGGAAATCTAAAAAGGCAGATTACTAACAATGAACTTGAAACAGCAATCAACAAGCTCTCAATAAACAAAAATCCTGGACCAGATGGCTGCACAGGTTAATTTTACTGAACATTAAAAAAAAAAAAAAGTTAACACCTATAGTCCTCAAACTACTCAAAAACTTCAGGAAGAGGGCAGGCTCTCGAACTCATTTTATGAGGCCACCACTACTCTGATTTCAAAACCAATAAAGATACTACAAAAACAAAAACCAAAAAACCCCACAAAACTATAGGCCTATATCTTTAATGAACATAGATGCAAAAATTCTCAATAAAATATTATCAAATCGAATTCAGCAATACATTTAAAAAAATCATACACCATGATCAAATGAGATTCATTCCCAGGATGCAAAGTTTGTTCAATATATGTAAATCAGTTAATGTGATACACCACATAAACAAAATGAAAAGTAAAAGTCATACGGTCATTTTAGTAAACACAAAAAAACCATTTGACAAAATTTAGTAGCCATTTATGATAAAAACGCTCAGTAAAGTGGGAATAAAAAGGAACATAATTTAGTAAAGGTTGTATATGATAAACCCACAGCTAACATCATGGTCAATAAGAAAAGCTAGAACATTTCCTTTAAGATCAGGAACAGGACAAGGATGCCTACTGTTACTGCTCTTACTCGACATAGTACTGGAAGTCCTAGCCACAGCAATCAGACAAGAAAAACAAATAAAAGGAATCCAAATAGGAAAAGAAAAAGTAAAACTATCATTATTTGCAGATGACATGGTACTGTATATAGAGAATTTCAAAGATTTGACCCCAAAATTATTGAAACTGATAAGTAAATTCAGAAAGGTAGCTGGATACAATATCAATATTCAGAAACTGATTTCACACTTATATGAAAATAACAAACCAGCAGAAGGAAAAGTTAAGAAAACAATACCATTTACAATTGCATCAAAAAATATATAACTAGGTATAAATTTAACCAAGGAAGTAAAAGACCTATATTCAGAATATTAGAGAACACTAAAAAGAGAATTTAAAGAAAACACAAATAATTGAAAACACAAACCATGCTCGAGGATAGGAAGAATTAATATAGTTAAAATATCCATACTACCCAAAGCAATCTGTAGATTCAATGCAACTCACATCAAAATACCAGTGGCATTCTTTACAGAAATAAAATGTATAATCCTAAAATATATATGGAATTATAAAAGACTTAGAATAGCCACAGCAACCTTAAGCAAGAACAAAGTTGGAAGAATCATGCTACCAGACATCAAATTATACCACAAGGCTACAATTATCAAAACAGCATGATATCAGCATAAAAACAGATACATAGACCAATGGAACAGAATAGAGAGCCAGAAATAAATTCAAGTCTATGTGGCCAATTAATCTACAAGAAAGGAAGCAAGAACTTACATTGGGGTAAAGCCAGTCTTTTCAACAAATGGTGCTGGGAAAACTAGACAGATATATGCAAAAAAAAAAAAAAAAAGAAAGAAAGAAAGAAAGAAAGAAGGAAATTGGATACCCTTCTTACACTATATACAAAAATAAATTTAAAATGGATTAAAGACCTAAACATAAGACCTGAAACTATAAAACTCCAAAAGAAAATATAGAAAGTAATATCTCAGACACGACTCTTAGCAATACTTTCAATGATGTATCTTCTGGTGCAAACGAAACAAAGGACAAAATAAACAAATGGGACTACTTCAGACTAAAAAGTTATTTTACAGCAAACAAAACCATCAGCAAAACAAAAAGACATCCTACAGAATAGGAGAAAATATTTGCCCATTAAGCATCCAATAAAGGGTTAATATCCAAAATTTATAGCAACTCATATAACTCAACATTAAAAAAACAAACAACCCAATTGTAAAATGGAAAGAAGACCTCCAAAGAGGACATACAGATGACCAATAGACAAATGAAAATATGTTCAACATCATTAATGATCAGAGAAATGCAAATAAAAACCACAATGAGATACCACCTCACTCCTGTCAGAATGGCTATCATCAATAAATGGACCAACAAGTGTTGGCAAGAATGTGAAGAAAACAGAATCCTTTTTCACTGTTGGTGGGACTACAAATTCCAGCCACTATGGAAAACAGGATGGAGTTTCCTCAAAAAATTGAAAACTATCTTAGATTTAGCAATTCCACTCTTGGGTGTTTATCCAAAGAAATCCAATACACCAATTTGAAAAAAATATATGCCCCCCTATGTTTATTGGTGCATTATTCACAGTAGACAAGATATGGAAACAAACTAAATGCACATTAATAAATTATTGAATAAAGAAACTGTGGTATATTTACACAATGGAGTATTACTTGCCCATAAAGAAGAATAAAATCTTACCTTTAGCAACAACATGGATGTAACTAGAAGATATCATGTTAAGTGAAACAAGTCAGACTGAGAAAGACAATTACCATATGTTCTCACATATACAAGGAATCTAAAGAACAGAATAAATGAACAATCAAAATAGAAAAAAATTTCTTGGACACAGACAGTAGTTCAGTAGTTGACAGAGAGAAAGAGGGAGAGGATGGACAAAGAGGGAGGGGATTCAAATATATGGCAATGAAAAAAAATGACTGGATGTTGAGAACACAATGCAACATATAGACAATAAAAAACTGGTACACATAGAACCTATGTAATTTTACTAACCAATGTCATCCCAATAAATTTAATGAACAAACAAATAATAAACCCCAACCAAGAAGCAGAATGCTAAGGCCCCAAAAAACGTGCCACACTCTGGGCGGTTTAGAGGCTGAACAAAGGATCTGATCCACCCTGGGGGAGAATAGGGCCCCAGCTGCAACAGGGCACCAGCACCACAAATAGGATCTGGGTGAGTTTGAAACTGAGAGCGGCTGCCATGGAAATTCTGATCTAAATAAAACACAGTCCTGGGTGAAAGACAGGCTCAGGAGAAAAGAGAAAGGCAGAGTCAGTGATGTGCACCCAGCCTGCTCCCAGCCAGCACTCAACCCACACTCGCCTTGCACCTGACCTCCTAGGGCATCCTTGAGGAACAGGCTTGTGTTACAGCAGAGTCAGCAGCCAAGGACACAGAGCATTTGTTAACCACACTGTTCCAACCCCCAGGCAGAAACCATAGACACTGGGCATAGCTGCTTCTCCTAATTCTCTCCCAAACTGTCCCACCCCTAACTCCACCTAGTGTCTGGTCTATACCAGCTGAAAATAAAAAGGCAAACAAACCTGTACCCTTTCCAAAACACCCTGCCTCCACAGAAACCAATAGTAGGGCTCAGGAAAACTTTAAACCCTAGGCACAGCTGCTTTTCCCTACACTGGTCTCAGAAGCATAGTACACCATTACCCACTACATTTTCCCAAAAAGGAGACACATTGAGATTGAGGCAACTGGGTCAGAAGAAAAGAAGTCCACCTTATAGAAAATCTCAGAAATAAGAGATAGAATAACCAAGAGAAAACATTGTAACTCGGCTACAGCAACACAAACTGGTAGGAGAAAGAAAGACTTCTCTATATCTGCAAGGGAAGAAGTCTTCAAGCCCAGGAAAATGAAACACATAAATTACAATGGATGCCTTAGAATTCAAAGCCTCTCAAAAAGAAAATGGAAAATTTCCAGAAAAAAACCAACCTTTTAGATCTTGAAGTATATGATTTAAGTGACACAGAATTCAAGATTGTTGTTTTTAAGACACTCAGTGAACTGAAAGAATTTTGACAGAGTACCCAGACACAGGTAAATAATTCTAAAAGGAAATCTATGAACAAGAGAAACATTTTAACAAGAAATTGAAACTATAAAAGAGAATCAGGCTCTTGAGCCATTTTCCTGCTCAAGCCTGCTCCTATGTCTTTGGAGTGATCTTTCTCTTCAATAAAGTGTCTCTTTGTTTCACCTCTAAAAAAAAAAAGACTCAAATAGAAGTTTTTGAGATAAACAATGCAATAAAAGAACTCAGTAATGAACTGACTATTATAGGAAACAGGGCCAACCAAATGGAGGAAAGAATTAGTAAAATCAAAGATTGGAACATGGAAACACCACAGAAAAAAGAACCTAGAGACTTGAGAGTCAAAAGAAATGCAAGAACTCTATAGAACTATTTAATTCCATCAGAACAAAAAGTATTAAAATAATACAAACACCAGAGGTGCAGAACAGAATTCTACAGAGAGCTTACTCAAATGGTAGAGTAGAATTTTCCAAACCTAAGTAAGATCTGGAGCCCCAAATTCAGTAAGAAAATAGAACCCCTAGCTACCTGGACTACAGAAGATCTTCTGTAAGGCATATTATACTGAAGATGTTAAACATCAAAGACAAAAAGAGAGTTTTTAGGCAGCCAGGGGTGGTGTCAGGGGAACTACAACCTTTAAAGGAAAAACCATCAGGCCATTATCAGACTTCTTAGCAGAAAGTCTACAAGCCAAGAGGGAGTAAAATCAAATATTCAGAATATTAAAAATAGAAACTACCAGCTAAGCATAATTTATCTAGCAAAGTTATCCTTTAGATATGAAGAAGGAATAAAGACCTTTTCAGACATAGAGAAGCTAAAAGAATTGTCCAGCATAAGGCCAGCATTTCATGAAATACTGAAAAAGCCTATTTGACCTAAAACAAAAAAATCAAAATAAATAGGGAAGAGTTGGGACAAGAACAAAAAAATTAAGACAGAATAAGTAATGACTGTAAAAATCTTCATATATCAATAATCACCCTAAATGTAAATAGACTGAACTCACCAATAAAGTTGCAGACTGGATTAAAAAACAAAATCCATCCATATGCTGTCTCAAAGAGACACACCACAACCACAGGACAAACACAGACTCAGAGTGAAAGGGTGAAAAACAATATTCCAAGAAAATGGATCCAGAGAAAGGCAGGAGTTGCCATACTGATATCTGAGAAAACAGACTTCAGGATAAAAAAGGGTAGCAAGAAACAAAAATGGAGATTTTATAATAATAATAGAGGCAATAAAACAACAAGACATGACACTAATTAATATATATGTCCCCAATCAGGAAGCACCAAAATTTACAAAGCAACTACTAACAGAACTAAAAAAAGAGACTAACAAAAACACAATTATAGTAAGATACCTAAACACCCCCTTAATAGCCATGGACAGATTATCCAAACAGAAAATAAATTAAAAAATTAGCTTTAAATGATACATTAAAGCAATTAGAGATAATTGACATTTATAGGACACTTCATCCTTCAATACAAGACTATACATTCTTTTCTAGTGCGCATGGAACATTCTCAAGGATAGACCGTATACTGGTACACAAAACTAGCAATTTCAAAAAGACTGAAATTATACCACGTGTATTCTCAGGCCACAAAGCTTTAAAATTAAAGATCAATTGTAAATATAAAGCAGATAAAATCACAGATAAATAGAAATTAAAGAACATTTTACTAAAAAATGACTGGATCAAAGACAAAATGAAGAGATTTAAAAGATCTAGAAACAAATGACAATGAAATTAAAATGTATGAAAATTATTGGGATACAGCAAAAGCAGTAATAAGAGGAAAATTTATATCATTGAAGGCCTGTCTTATGTTAGGATATTAACAAGTAAACATCCTAACATCCCATCTTGAAAAAGAACAGAAAAAACTCATAGTCAGCAGGTGGAAAGAAATAATAAACATTACAGCAGAACTAAAGGAAATTCAGAACAGAAAGACAATAGAAAAAAATTAATGCAACAAAGAGCTGATTCTTTGAAAATATTAGTAATATTACAAACCTCTGGCTAGACTAACCAAATGAGAAAGAGAAAAAACACAAATAACCAAAATTATAAATAAAAGGGAAGAAATGACTGATATAGAAATATGAAGGGTCATAAGAAAAATGCTTAAAAGAAATGAAAATTTTCTAAAAATATGTAGTCTATCTTAACTGAACCAAGAAGCACTGGATAATCTACATAGACCAATCAATAGTAAAAAAATTGAAACAATCATCCAAATCCTCCTCAAAGGCAAAAACCTTAAATCAGACAGTTTCACAAATGAGTTATATCAAACATTCAAATAAGAATTAATGCCTATCTTACTCAGACTCTTCCAAAAAATTGAAAATTAGGCAATACTTCCCAACACATTCTACAATGCCTACATTACCTTAATACCAAAACCTAATAAGAATAACACAAAATAAGAAAATTATAGACCAATATCTCTAATGAACATAGATACAAAAATCCTAAATAAAATATTAGCAAGTAGAATACAGCAATGAGTTAAAAAGATTATATACCACGATTAAGTGAGATTCATTTCAGAGACACAAGTATGGTTTAACATGTGCACAAATTAATAATAAAAACCATA
This sequence comes from Lyroderma lyra, assembly GCA_004026885.1. NCBI lineage: Eukaryota > Metazoa > Chordata > Mammalia > Chiroptera > Megadermatidae > Lyroderma > Lyroderma lyra. The sequence continues at coordinate 38,679 of PVJL010011127.1, forward strand.
TGATTATATCAATTGATGCAGAAAAAGCATTTGACAAGATATAGCATTTGCAACAAAATGGATGGACCTCCAGAACACCAGGCTAAGCAAAGTAAGCCAGATAGAAAAAAACCAAGAACCATATGACTTCACTCATATGTAGAATATAAAACCAAAAACAACAAAGAAAAGAAACCTCATGAACACAGTAAATTGTTTAGTGGTTATCTGGGGTCAAGGGGGAAGGGAGTGGGAGAAGAGTGAGGGGGTAGGAGAAAAGGGAGGGGGTGCCAAATATAGTGGGATGGAAAGAGAACTGAACCTGGGTGGTGAAATATAATGTAACAAACAGATTGTGCACTATAGAATTATATATCTGGAACCTATGTGATTCTTGTCAACCAATGTCACCCCAACAAGTCTAACAATAAAAAACTTACTATAAATTGATATGTTGTATTATACTGGCAGCAGCCTCAGACATTTAGTGTTTACTGTAGCTCTTGATTTCATCATTTCTCTTGTGCTTTATTTAATCTCATGTTGTTTTATAATTTTAGTTCAGCCTAAATGTACAGTGTTTATAAAGTCTGCAGTAGTGTATAGTAGTGTACTAGGTCTTCAAATGTACTCACCACTCACTTACCTAGAACAGCTTTTACTCCTGCAAGCTTCATTCATGGTAAGTGTCCTATACAGATACACCATATTTTATCTTCTATACCATATGTTTACTGTACCTTTTTTACATTTAGATGTTTTTAGATATATAGATACTTAACACTGTGTTATAATTGCATACAGAATTCAGTATAGTAACATGCTCTACAAGTTTGTAGACCAGCAGTAACAGGCTATACCTACAATACAGCCTTGGTGTGTAGTAGGTTATTTCATCTAGATTTGTGTAAGTGTACTCTATGATGTTTGCACAACAGAATCACTTAATGATGCATTTATTAGAATGTATCTTCATTGTTAGGTAGCACATGACTGTATGTAGAAACTGAGATCTTAGACTAAGGGTGCTCACTGCTACAGTTCCATTGCTTCTAGCCTTTCTCAGTGGATAGATCTAAGACTATATGTTTGCATATTAATCCACATATACACATTCATCTATATTTCTGTATCTATATATTTGTATGTGTGCTTATGCCAATTCTTGCAATTTTAATACAACACCACAGGATTCCTGTTAGCCTTTCTCTTATTTGTAATAACTTCTTTGACAAAGAGAAGCATAGCTCTTATTATTTACAAGGTGCAAGTTTTTACTTTTTTCTTAAATTCTAGTTTCAACATTAATTTGTTCCAAGTCCCTATGACTAACACATTTATTAACCAGAGTATGATGTTTTATAATTCTTTTTGTCTTTAGCCTTAGAGTATATAGTCAAAATACTGTTTTCTGCAGTTACTCAGATTGGTTCTTTTTTCCCCCATCCTTCTCCTTCAGTGTGGTCATATTATTCATGGGCACACAGTTAGGTTAATTTGTAGAGTAGTGCCCTTTATCCTTGAGGGATTCATTCCAAGACCGCCCAGTGGATGCCTGAACTGCAGATAATGCTGAATCATATATATACCATATTTTTCCTATACATACACACCAATGATCATGTTTAATTTATAAATTAGGTACAGTGAGAAATTAACAACAATAACTGATAATAAACTATAACAATATACTGTAATAAAAGTTATGTGATCTCTCTTTCTCTTAAAATATCTTATTGTACTATACTCACCCTTCTTCTTGTGATGGTACATGCTGATCCAATGTCTAAGTGATGAGATGAAGTGAGGTACTCAGAATGGCATGCAATTTAAGTTATGAACAGTTTATTTCTGGAATCTCCCATTTAATATTTTCAGACCACATTTGACCCTGCGTAACTGAAAATGCAGAAAAAAAACTGCAGATAAAGGGAGGGAACTACTTTTGTATTTTGAGTTCCTCTCACATCTTCATTAACTGTTTATTTATTTTGGTGTGTGAAACATTAGTATAGTTCTAAGAGTAGGAATCATACAAAAGGGTATACTTAGAGAAGTGAGATTTCTTTCCCTTACGTACTACCTTTTTCTCAGTTCTTCTTTTATTCTACCCCTTTCTCACCTGTAACAAATCTCTTCAGTTTCTGGTTTACTATTCCTGTATTTTCTTTGCACAAATGAGTGTGCATGTATATTTTCTTACATAAAAGATAGATTGCTATAGATACTCATTTTTGTGCTTGCTCTTTTCACTTAACAGTATATTTTGGAAATTACTTCAATTTATAGAGATCTCCTTTATTGTTTTATAGCTGACATATTTCCTCATTATGTAATGTACTATCATATCTTCAACTGATCTCTTATATATTGGCATTTAGGTTGTTTCCCATATGTATGTATGTTTTGCATTGTTGCAAGTGTACCTACAAGGTAGATTCTTAGAAGTGGGATTGTTGGCCAAAAGGTAGGGACATGCATACAGTTATTACATATTGTTTAATTCTCCTCCTAAAAGGCTGTACCAGTTTGCATTTCCAACAGTAATATATGAGTGCTGTTTCCCACTAGTTTTACCAACAGAGTGTGCCATACTTTAAGAAAAAAATTAAGGGTGATAGATGACAAATGGTATATCAGTGCTTTCCACATTTTCATTTTTTTAAATTATGAGTTTGTTTGAACACATTTTTATATGTTTAGTGAGCATTTTTATAACTTTTAGTCTGTTCATGTCTTTTTCTGGTAAGATTTTAAAGAATGGATGTGATTACTTCATTAAAGAGTGGAAAGTTTAAGTTGTCTATTTTATCTTCTGTCATATTTAACTTGTATTTTTCTAAAAATTTTTCCATTATATACATATTGTCAAATATGTTTGACATGCTATTAATAATATCTTCATTATATCTTTACTGTCTTTAAAATTAAACTATTAATAGTAGTGATATATTATTTGATATTTAATATTGGGAATTTGTGTTCTCTCTCTTTCTCTTGATTTGTCTTGCTAGGAATTTATTGATTTTATCTGTCTTTGCAAAGAATCAGCTTTCAGCTTATTATGCTGTGAGAAAGCCGAATAGTCATATCAAAGATTATTAAGAGTCCTTGCCAACAGCCCCAGGAGAACTACTAACCAGTAATCAGAAACAACGTTCAACTTCCAGCCTTGAGAATGAGATTATTTTGGACCATTTAGCTGTCCTACAACCCAGATGAAATCAAATGAAGTGAGAGTACTTAATAGTCAATGCATGGGGTCATTACAACTAATAGTTATTGTTTGAGGTAATTAAATGTTAGTGGTGCTTTGTTATGCAACAATAGATAACTGAAATACCAACACAGACTTTGTATTATTATCTAGGTTAAACAAGGTAATTGTCTAGACTAGGGATATTATAATAATTCATGTAGTGACAGCTTTGCTCATAATTTGGATATGGGGTAAAAAAAGAAATTAAGGAGAATTCCTAGGTTTCTGGGTGAGTATTGATTTCTTTTACTAAAATAGGGAATACTGGTGGTGGGGGTGGGGGTGGGTAAGGGAGTTCATATTTGAAGACAGGTTCTGCTATTGACCTGTTAAAAATTGAAATGCCTCTAAACATACTGTGGAGACATTAAATATGCAGCCTGATGTTCTGGGGAGGGTTCAGCACTGAAGACATACGTGTGGGAGTCATTGGCATATCAACATTTGTGGTATCTAAAATAATGAAACTGAATCAAATCATGCAGGACATGAGAGTATTGAAAAAAAGTGAAAGCAGGTGTATTAGCTAGGGTTTTACTGTTATAAACAATAATAATCAATTCCCTATGACTTAAAGGACAGGAATGTATTACATGGAGATCAACAGAAAAGCTGTGGAACAAGGCTTGTCCAGTAATCAAAAAAGTAAGGACACAGCCAACCTTCTATTGTTACTGGAAAATGGGGTGTCCTTGTCAACACGATGTCCAGGTTCTTGGTATCTCAAGCAAAGAATTGAAAGAGGTGAAAAAAAGAGATAGTTTATTGAAGAGAAAGTGAACTCCAAAGAGGTAGGAGTAGGCTTGAGCAAGGAGAATGGCTCAAGAGCTCTGATCAAGGAGGATTTGGTACTTTTATTTTCTTCTGTGTCTTCAGGGGAGACATCGCTGGGCATGGAGTCTTTTGATTGACAGGTCTGATTGAAAAGCCTGTGACATCATCTTTCTTTTATTGTTCCTGTCTCCTTTCCAAATTTAATTACCTCCTGTGATTGTCTTATCTTGGGGGCAGGGATTAGTAGTGAGAGGGTGGTATCAGGGCAGTGGTGACTATTCCAGCATGGTGAGTCTCATGGGAGGGGTCCCAAGACCCCCATATTCTATCTGCCTTCCTCACATTTTCTTGAGATGCAATCCCCACAAATCTTTATGGGAAGCTGAGGGGCTGAAGTTCTCATCTTCTGTATCTGCTTCCTGCTGAATATGGTCGTTGTCCCTACCTATTGAGGATCCATGGAGCTCTCACCCTATCTGATCTAAAGGGGGAAGGGGTCTCAAGATCCACCATGTTGACTCCTTTGCTTGAGATGGGTGGGAAACCTTGCCAGGTGTCTCAACTGGGAGTGATCCTCAGAGTCCTAATAATATTGTTACTCATCAAATGTTTCAACAAAGATATAATCCTAATAAAGGACTAGGAAAATATCAACAGGGAACAAAAAAACCCATCTTTCCTAAGCCCAACCAAAGGCAGAGAGGATTTAGGATTTCTTTCAGAAAGTATTTAGCAGGGGCCTTGGTAATACCTCCCACCCATAAATATGCCTCTAAGATCATTTGGCTTTCTGGTGATCCAATATGGCTAGACCTATGGTCCTTAACCAAGAAGTTATATGCTGAAGAAAAATTATTGAATGAACAATTAAAACAGGGACATATTGAGCCCACCAATAGTCCATGGAATAACCCTATTTTTGTTATTAAAAAAGAATCAGGAAAATGATGATTATTAAAAGATCTTAGAGCAATTAATAAAACTATGGCAGTTATGGGGCACTTGCAACCATGGCCCATCCCCTTCAGCCATATCTTTAAATCATCATTTAATAGTAATAAATTTAAAGGATGGATTTTTTACTATCCCTTTACATCCTGCAGACTGTAAGCAGTTTGCTTTCAGTGTTCTTTCCTTAAATCAGAAAGAGCCTATGAAAAGATATTGTTGGAAATATCTTTGTATGGCTAACAGTCCAACATTATGTCAAGAATTTATTGTACAGTCTATACATCCTGTTCGCACAAAGTATCCTGAAGCTTATTGCATCCATTATATGGATGGTATTCTTATCAATCATGCCAATATTGACACGTTGTATCAGATATTGTCAGACCTTGAGACGTCACTAAAATCTATGGGTCTTTTTATAACCTCTGAAAAAGTTCAAAAACAGCTCCATTTAAGTACCTTGGTCATATAATTGAAGGCAAAAGGATTATTCCACAAAAAGTAGAACTACAAAAAATTCATCTTAACACTTTAAATAGTTTTCAAAAATTGTTAGGAGATATTAATTGGCTATGACCTACACTAAAATCAACCACTGCAGAACTCAGTTCTTTATTTGAGAGATTACAAGGAGACTCAGATCCTGCTTCCTCTCAAATGCTCAAACCACAAGGAAGAGAGGCACTACAATGGGTTGAGCAAGCCATTAACACTTCCCAATTAACTCAAATAAATCCTGACTACCTAATTTACTTAATTATTTTTGACACTCCTTGTACTCCTACAGCCGCCTTATGGCAAGAACACAGTTTTAGAATGGATTTATCTGGCTCACTCACCCAGTAAAGTCATTAGACCATTTTATGATCTTGTTGCATCCTTAATTATTAAGGGTCAACAACAGCTCCATGCGCTCATAGGATCTGAACCATCTGTTATTATTGTTCCTTTCTCTATCAAACAGCAACAATGATTATGACAATCAGTAGATAATTGGCAGGTAACTTTAGCTAGTTTCCCCAGTCAAATTTCAGTACATGATCCATGTACTGAAGCTTTTTCAATTCACAAACTGA